>PVIH01011763.1:0-67361 GCA_004025045.1 Sigmodon hispidus | reverse complement strand
GCCCCTCATAGACCCCTGCAGTTGGTTTGCTCAGTTTACTCAGTTCAGGGTCGCAGTAGGGCTCTTAGTAGATTCCCTGAGCAGCAGGGGCTGCGGGTGTGGCCAGGTGCAGAGTTCAGCTGCCCCTGCTCCAGAGTGCGCTGGGACGCCGCAGAGCAACATTTTCTATAGAAGCCATAGCCCCCTTAACTCCTGAAGATGTCTCCCCTTGCACCACCTTCAGCTCTGCTCACTAACATCCTTATTTGCAGAATCTCTGTCCGTGTTTGCTCAGTGAATCTTTTCTGCACCATGGTCTATTCACATCCAGGGTTAAACTCTCTTAAGCATGAATCTGATCACAGTCCTCCCCTATAATTCTGATGAACAGTCCAGCACCCCAGCTTGTGCCTCACCTGTAGCTGCCCTCCCAAGTCCCCACCCCATAATGTCTGAGACTTTCTGGAATACTCTATTACCAATTGTAGTAAGAAGTTTCTGGCCTATCTGGCCTGTGGTCCAGACCTGCAGACTCACAGTCCCACAGAAACACATAGATGTTTATATTAATTTTATGCTGATTGACCTATGGCCCAGGCATATAACTTGCTAACTCTTAATTCTTAAACTAATCCATGATTCTTATCTTGCTCAGCCATGCAGCTCAGTATCTTTTTTCAGAGCGGCATCCTGGTTTCTTTTCTGTGGGTCTACTAGTGTCTTGGTCTGCTGGCATCCCTGCTCTGCTCTTCCTGTTCCCAGAGTTTTCTTAGTCTGGTAGCCCCGTTCACACTTCCTGTCTGCCTCTGGCCAATCAGCTTCTTATTCAACCAGTAGGAGGGAGAAGTATTTGCAATGTACCAGAACATACTTCCACAGTAGCCAATTATCTTGTTTTCCTTCCATGTTTCTGGGCTTGCCACTGCTCCTGCCTAGTGTTCTTTCTCCTTTGATCCACAAAACTCTGGCCTGCCCTCAGATCTCACTTGGTATGTATGACTTCTTTCCAGAACTGAATGGGCTGTAAGGGTTCTTTCTGGGTGCTCCACAGACACCTCACCTTAGTCAGAACATCTGACCCAGCACACTTGCCGTTCACATATCCATCTGCACTAGAAACAGGTTCCTCACAACCAAGTAAGGCTCTCTCCACCAGTGCCTGCCCTGTCCTCTGAAGAGTCCTTGTTAAATAGATGCTACAGATTGTCATAAAAAGACATATTATGCTCACAAGAGCAAGACTTGGGAAGGGAAGTTGGAGACAATGAGCTACATGTGTCTGCTTCTTTATTGATGTGAAGATTTAAGTGACTGCATGTAGAGACACACACTGCCCTGAAGACTGGTGCTAACTGGGACAGCAGGCCACCATGGGATTGCATGGGCTTTAGTTTTGGCTCTGCCCGTCAAGATTTAGGAGACTATGTATTCACTGAGTCTTTCTGTCTATGCATGTCACTATGCTTTGACACTGTAGCTCACATGTTCTGCCATTAAGCTATGCACTGGGCCCTAAGAGCTGATTTTTTTGGGTGACTGGAAATATCTAGTAGAGAAATATGTTGGAATATTTAAATTCCAAAATGCTCCATAAAGAATTCCTTTGTACTACATTTCTTTTATTTTTTCATTCTTTCTGCCCACTAAAGCTTTGACAATTTTAAAGCTATACATACAATTGTTTTATTATTTAGAAAATATATAATAATAACTCCTTACATATCATACAGAGTCTCTTCAAAGTACTATTATGTCATTGGATATTTGTAAATGAGATAGGATGCTGTGATTTGAATATGAAATATCCCCCACAAGCTCCTGTGTTTGACTACTTGGTCCTCAGCTGGTGGTACTGTTTTGGAAGACCTTTAAGAGGTGGAAACTTCCTGGAGGAAGTGGGTCTCTATGGAAGGGCTTTAAGTTTTTATATCCGGTCTCTATTTTCTGTCTGTTCTCTTTTTCCTGACGGTGGATGCAATGTGACCAGCTACATTGTCATGTCACAGTTGTCACCATGCCTTCCCTTATGGGACAGATGGAGTCTCCTTAGACGCTAAGGCAAAATAAATTCTTCTCCCACTAAGTTGCTTCCTGTCAGCTGTTTTCTTGTAGGTAGACTTTTCTTTCCCATCCTGGTTCCCAGATAACCAACATGGATACTTAATATTAATTACAAATGCTCAGCCAATAGCTAAGGCATATTACTAACTAGCTCTTACAACGTAAGTTAACCCATTTCTATTAGTCTATGTGCTGCCCTGAGGCTCATGGTATTTACCTTTCTGGCATGTCTTGCTTAATCTCTATCTGGCTAATGACTCCTCTGTCTCTGCCCTTCTTCTCCCCAGAGCCCTGTGTCAGGCTGCTTCATCCAATCTCTTCCTGTCCAGCTGTTGGCCAATCAGCTTTTTATTAATATTGAGAAACAATACATATTTACAGTGTACCCACAATATTATAGGAATATTCCACATTTTCCCCTTTTTAATTAGACAAAAGGGGGGAAATGTGGAGTACTTCTATATACTGTCTGAATATATGTTACTGTGATGGGTTTAATACAAAAGCTGACTGGCTAATAACTAAACATAATAAGGTTAGGTGAAAGAGCCAAACTGAGAATTCTGGGAAAGAAAAGGGTGAAGTCTGAGGACACCAGCTTGATGCAGTAGAAACAGGGCTTGTACAAAATGAGATAACAAGCAATAAGCCATGCTTATTAAAAAATTATATGTGGGTTAATTTAGGTTGTAAAACCTAGTTAGTAACAAGCCTAAGCTACTGGCCAGATTTATAATTAATATTAAGCCTCTGTGTGGTTACTTGGGAGTGGCTTGTGGGACAGAAATTTCTGCCTAAATTTTCTCACAATAGTTTGCCCATTTTTAATTAGTGGGACTCAAATCTATACATTATGGGATGTACCCACAATCACCCAGATTCATCAAGACTTTAGGGAAAGAGTCTGCTATAGGCTTCCTTCCCATAGTCTGTTTCATGTTACTAGACTACTGCTCAGATTTCAGTTCTGGGTTGGTCCATTTTCTACAACCTCAAACATTATATAAACACTCTCACCCTTAGATAATGATACACCTTCAACTTCAGAAAAAATTCCATCGAAGAAAATGCCTGTACAATGATGGTTTAGAATATGCAACCCAGGCTCTTCCATGAGCGCTAAAGCAGCCAGGCAAAGCTCAGCATTTAGCACTATTTAAAACCTAACCTCTGATGTGAAAGACACAAAGAATAAATAAAAAGAAAGTTAAAAAAAAGCATAAAACCAAATCTCTCATTTCAGAAGCCAATTGGGGAAAAAGTCAACTAAAATTCTGCATGGAGGTAATAAAAATATCTTTTATTATCCTCTACAGACAGATTGTAGATGTGCTACATGTTAATTTACTGTCAATTTATTCATTTTTATGTAATCTCCTCTAGTCAAGGTAGATTTAATTCCATTTTTGTCTTGTGTACTTCCTTTTGAGGCTTGGTAATTTCTTTTCTATTTTTATCCAATTCCACTTTTGCTTCCTGTCAATTTTTATATCAAAATCTGCTTCAGTTCTCTTTGGCGAGGAGCAGTAATAAAAATATTCCTCGTGCTTGAATGTTTAAATTTGCCATTGCACTTTAAAATGATTCCCTGTCTGTGCCAATGGCATAACATCAGCTCTTCTACCTGGCATTGCTCCCAGACTGGCAGAAGGCAGAAAGCTGATTTGTATAAGTGTTCTTCATCATTGTCTAAAATTATCTTCTTTCTCCCACTAATTGACTATGCACTAAGCACCTACTATGTGCTAGACAGTGTGATGGAAATACAACTCAGGGGATAAAATTGAAATGGTAGCTAGCATCTGGCACATGATGACAGTACATGTATTTTTAGGAGGAGGGGACCCCTGCTGTCATATTTGGAGTGAGGAGAAGCCGGACAAACACTAGTCATCTGAAGTCACCTGCTGCTTCTCTTAGCTAGAAGACTGTCACACAGATAAACATAGTCTGTCACACACTGGGCCTTTCTGTAGCTGCAAGCTCGTAGGTGCTCAAAGGACACTGAGCCATGGGACCTAGGTATCTGTGCCAGCAGTGGACCCTGCAGGATGCAGACTACAGGCACAGATGCAATCCTTCATTTTCTCACTCCTCAAGGCATGGATTACTCCACATGGAGGCTATTCAGAGCTCAGGCTCTGAAGCCAAACTTCCTTGATTCAAACTCCAGCTCTGCCACTTGGCACCAGTAGCTACAGAGCTATTGATGAACTCTGGCATGTGTCCTTAAGAAGGGTTTGTTGTTATTGTTGTTAATGATAAGAACTGAGTTGATCCATTTGGGTACTGCTCAGAAGAGTGTCTGGCACACACTAAGCATTCTGTATTTGTAATTATCATGATCATTAGCTTTATATTTTCACAAAGCAGAAGCATGGATCCCGTGGCTGGACCACCATTGCTACAATGTTCCTGTGGATATGTGCAGTGGCTTCAGGCACCACAGATGAGATTAAGATGGGAATGTAGCTGTTAGAAAATGTATCACCTTCTAGCTGCCTCCCATACCTGTGAAGGACCTGAGTCTCACCAGGGCAGGGTTTCTCACACTGCAGGAAAAGCACAAAACAGGGTAATTTTCTCACAGAAAGCTTCATGAAACCAGAGTGGTGACTCTCAAATAACTAGTTGACATGAGCCAGAAGAGGACTCTGAACCTAGAAATGTCCATCTTCAGATGTCTGCTTTCCCCATGTTCTTCCATATTTCAAGATGACAGAAAGGTAGATAGATAGATAGATAGATAGATAGATAGATAGATAGATTGACTTTATGTTTGTGTATTTAGTCATGGTTCTTTAGAAAAACAAAAACTGATAGAATAAATGTTGGGTAGTAAAGGGAGATTTATTAGAGAGCTTTACAGGCTGTGGTCCAACTAGTCCAACAATAGTGTACCAACAGAAAGTCCAAGAGTCCACGAGGCTGGATGTCTCAGCTGCTCTTTAGTAGATGCTGGGATTCAGAAGCAGTAGGCTCTAATGCCAGTAAAGGAATGGGTTTGCCAGAGGGCAAGAGCAGGCAAGCCATGAGCAAAGGCTGCTTTCTTCCATGTCTTTTGTATAGGCTGTCAGAAGAAGGTGTGCGTCAGGTCAAAGGTGGGTCTTTCCACCTCAGAAGATTCAGATTAAAAATACCTCACAGGTGCACCCAGCCACTTGGATTTTACTTAATTTCAGATATAGTCAAGTCAACAACCAAAAATAGCCATCATAGTATATGTATAATAAGTAATATATAAACACAATAGGTAATCAACATTATTAATATATTTAAATATATAATATACTATGTGTACATTAAACATTTAAATATACTGTGTTATATATCATATTTTAGTTTATTATCCTAACATAGTTCTATATAGAGACACACACATATATGTCACCATGAAGCATGGTAGAAATGGGGAAAACAGACACTGAGCTCCAAAAATTGACTTGGAATCCACTGTCATTACATCCCACCTGTGTATGATCTGAGGCTGTTCAGGGAGTCATATGGTCTCTCTCTGACCCCAGGTAGATCTAAAAAAAAAAAAACCAAAAATTACCAATATCTTGTTATTTGCTACTTGGTCACTTTTTCACAACACAGATGCTTCTGCAGCATTTGTTCAATTGGAGCATAATCACTGATCCACCCCATAAAGGACTTTGGCAGCCATGATTGGTTGGGCATTGTCTCAGGCACTTGAGTATATAGCTGTGAGCCAAAAAAAGAAAATACCCACATTAGACATTTACATTTGCTGCTGTGTGTACGGGGAGGGTAATAAGCAGACTGGCTCCAGGTATGGTGGATGCTATTGGAAATGGATATGGGATTATTTCACACCCAGCTTTACACCTGACAGTTCCCTATACCTGGGATACAACCTATGTCATTCTGGGCCCTGTATGATGGTGATCTGTCTTCACTCCAACTTCCCCTTCCACCATCCACTTCTCCTCCAGTCATCGCTAGTGACCCTGGTCTCCTTTCTGTCCCCCATGACATCATCTCCATCCCTTCTCAGCTCTTCCCTCTTTGGGGGATACTCTCTGAGTTGGTCCCTTCTCAGGGCTTTAGCTTTCTGAGTGGCTCATTCAGTCTTATTTTTCCCACTAAGACATCACCCCTGTAAAGAGTTTTCACTGTAAAGAGATTCTATCCATCATCCACTCTCTTTGCCTTTATCTTGTTGCTCCGTCTCTTTGCAACACTAATCCCTATCTGAAAATATCTTACTTCTGTTTCTACTATTTAATCTTCTCCTTTTCCTGCATGTAGATTGTCAGGCTGCCGGAGCGGGAACTCTATCCTTCTCTCAGTCGCACCCCTAGTGACTACAACCCCACTGAACCCAAGGCAGGTTTTGTTCTTTGTTGAGTAAATGAATGGAAGCCCCCCCCCCAAATACAATAACCAAGAGAGAACTGTGACAATCAGCAAATGAGATATGTTTCAAACCACTGTTTTTTAAATGCCCCAAATCCTCTTAACACACCCACAAAACCAAGATGTTAGGAGTTAAAGACCACATGATAACACATGTTTAGATAGAATATTTAGCCTTCAGACCCCAAAGGTTCTGAGGCTGGAGCTGATCTGGAAACCACAGAGTCTCTGAGCCAAGGGAGGTCTGTAAACCACATCACCATTCTAACAACCAGGAAGTAATTGGTATTCTGGGGACCCAGCTAACATACCTGCTAGATGTCAAAATAAATTAAAAAACACAAGTTTTTTTTCTGGCATAACTTATTTACAAAAATTTCTCTACCTGGGACAAAATACAAAGTAAAAATAAGAAATTTCGAGGAGCCTTGAATTTTGAAAAGAGTCAAAGAACACTAGAGTGGAAAGAATTTTTCAATTTTTTTTCCATAGCATAAGCCTTTGTTCAAACATGTTCTCATGAAGAACACACAGCTACATGTAGGAGAGATGCGGTGCAGGTGATATGGTTAGATTCAGGGATTTACCTTCCCCAAAGCTGGTCATCTCTCCAGCTTTGATAGATGGATAGATAAAGGGAGAGGTCTATCACACACACGCACACATAGTAGAACCTACAGACCTGGTCTAACTCTTTTATTTCACAGGCCAAGAGAAGGAACAGGACAGCCATAAAGACAAGCAAGGAGCATGCTTACCTAGCATGTATGAGGCCCTAGGTCCAAGCATTCGCACCTTTCTCCTTGGGTCTGATGATGCAGCTCAGTGGTGGAGCCAGTACATGGCTAACCCTCAACACACAAAAAGACTGCCCCAAACTACTCAGTACCAACCATTCACAGGCTGTCCATTATTCCCTAAAAGCAGAGAGGAAAGATATAAAGGGACATGTGAGGACATGACAAGTCCAGTAGAACGTAGAGAAAGACACCTCTCTGCATATTTTGACCCCTAGAGTAAAAATTGATGTTACCTCAGCTTTCCTAGCAATGATTAGAGTG
The DNA here is from genome assembly GCA_004025045.1 of Sigmodon hispidus. NCBI lineage: Eukaryota > Metazoa > Chordata > Mammalia > Rodentia > Cricetidae > Sigmodon > Sigmodon hispidus. The sequence goes on along the minus strand of PVIH01011763.1, from coordinate 59,877 downwards.
TGTTACTCCATACCTGTATTCCTCTATTTAGCCATCCAGTGGGCATTTGTGCAGTGACCCAGTACAATGCTAGGCTCCAAGAAGACTTGTATAAAATGGTAACTCAAAGCACTTATACTTTGTTCATGTCTAACTATTACTAGATAGCATGATACCGCTGAAGGATGAGCAGAGAAGCCATTCGGTGGTCCCCTAAGTGTTTTCTCCTATAGTTATACCTTGTGTGGGGCCCATTCATATTGACTGTGACATGGAGATAACAGCCAGCACGGGCATAATGAAGAATGAAGAGGCCTCTTAGATGAACGCTTCTCATCATAGTTCAAGTCAAAACTGGTCATAAAGAGAAAGGAGGAAGGGGGCTGGAGAGATGGCTCAGCGGTTAAGAGCACCGTCTGCTCTTCCAGAGGACCCAGGTTCGATTCCCAGCACCCACATGGCAGCTAACAACTGTCTGTAGTTCCAGTTCCAGGCAAACACCAAGGCAAATAAATAAATAAATAAAGTTTAAAAAAAAAAAAGAGAGAGAAAGGAGGAAAAGTGGGGAGCTAGTTTCAGCTATCCATTTGCCTTTATCAAGGCTCCAACATGGGAATGTTCCAGATTCATTCACCACTAGATGAATGACCACAGCAGAAGAACTGCCCCCCAGCCTGAGTCCCAACCAACTCCCAAATAAAATAATCAAACATGATTATTTTAATTGCTTTAAGTCAATAAGCTTAGGCCTAGTTATATGACAATAAAACCATAGCAATATATTGTAGCCAGAAGTTTCTGGCCCAGCCTAGCCCTGAGGTCCTGACCTGCAATCCCACATCTGCTTAGTCCCAAATAATCACACAAAGGCTTATATTAATTGCAAACTGTTTGGCCTATAGCTCAGGCTCAATACCAACTAGCTCTTATAATTTAACTCAACCCATTATTATTAACCCATGTATTGCCATGTGGTTCTGTGGCTTTACCTGCGATCCATACACCTTGCTTTCTTAGGCAGCATCTCTCCAACTCTGCCCTCCTTCATCTTTTATCTCTACTTGGATTTCCTACCTGCCCCCTAGCTGCCTCGTCATAGGCAAAAAACAGCCTCTTTATTCACAAATGGCAATAAAGCACATTCACAGTGTACAGAAAGACATCTCACATCACTATACACTTTCTATAAAGACAATTCTTATGCTACAATTAATATCAAGTCTGGAGTTTTCATTTTGACTGATTTGTTATTCTAGTGTCAGATAGTTTTGTTCTTGCCATTTGCTTGTTTTAAGGTAGAATCTCACTATGTAGCCACAGCTGGTCTGAAACTCACTAGGTAGACCACACGGGCCTCAAATTCACAGCAATTCTCCTGCTTCTGCCTCCCCAGGACTGAAATCACATCTGTGAGTCACCATGACCAGGTAAGTGAGCTCCTTTTTACATCAGGCCTTCAGAGTGCAGATGGATATTGATAACGTTCAGTTTGTTGTACATGTGCACATTTATACACGTGGGGAAGACCAGTCAATGGGCAACTATGAAGGAAGAAAGTCACAAAGCAGATCTGGGAAAGAGGAGAGAGCCTGGATAGGTGGATCAGTGGTTGAGAGCACCAGATACTCTTGCGGAAGATCCTATTTCTGTTTTCAGCCCCCACACAGCAGCTCACAACTATCTGCAACTTCAGTTCCAAGGGATACAGCACACACTTACGGTTTCCAAAGTCAGCGGACATGCAATACAGTGCACTCACATGCATTCAGGCAAAAACACTCACATACATTGTTTTACCCAAATTCGGAACCCCAAAGAGACTACCAAAGACTGGAGAAGTCCAGAATGCAACTGCAAAGTTTATTTATGTAAATATAAGCCATGGCAGGGAACCCAGTCCAGCTCTTTCCATAGCAAGATCAGGAGGGGCTCCTGAGGGAATGTTAACAGCCACTTTTAAAGGGAAAAACCACAATTTGGGGTTACTCTAGTGCAAGATTGTGTGCTGACAGCTAATCTGGGGAATTTCTCCTTGAATCTGGGCCCAGGAATGATGGTGGTGTATTTTGACTAGAGCATTCGGTGGTCAGGTAGCAGGGTCAGGGTGGTATGGATTCTGCTGTCAGAACTTAAGTCATGCTGCCCCTCTGTGCACAGCAGTCTCCAGCAATGGTCTCTGGGAACTGGGTGAAAGATTTTTTCTCAGGGATCTGTCTGCTTCAGTTATGCATAACATTCCTGGGCCCCACCTGGATCATCCAGGTGTCCAGCTCATTCTCTCCTAGAACTGGGCAAGCCCCTGCCAGGAATGTGGAACTGAACTCTATTTTATCTCTATGGCTACCAGGATACAAAAAGGCAATTTTTTTTTTTGGCTAAGTTTACTCTCTTCTCATAAAATAAAAATGAATGGGTCTTTAAAAATCAAAGGAAGATTATTCTGGGTACATGAAATGGCTTTTTAGAACCTACTCCCTATGGTGGGATGCCTTACCCAGCCTTGATACAGGGAGGAGGTGCTTGGTCCTGCCTCAGCTTGGTATGCTAGCCTGTATTGACTACTCAAGGAAGGCGTTAGCCTCTTTGAATTGATGGGGAGAATGGGGGAGGTAGAGGGGAGTGGGAGAAGAGAAGGGGGAGCAGTGGATGGTATGTAAAAATAAAGATAAATTAAAAAAATTAAAGAAGAGAGAGAAAAACCTGAAAATAGTCTGTGAGAGAAAAAAATCTGTTTTACACAATTTCAGCATAAATTGATTGTTACGTCTAGTAAGAAAGCCCATCTGGACAGGCAGTGCGTAAGCAAGCTGATGAAGGGTTTCAAGTGAGAGAATATGAACCATGAGGGTTTGTCCTGGAGCTTGCATGACAGGGTCTCTGGGCACTGGTGACAATGTCACCCCATTAAGATCACCATCATGACTGGCCCACCTTCCTCACCTTAGTGACATCAGCCGATCTTAACAGCCCCTTTGTCCTAACATTTTTTTTTATTAATTTTTTAAAATTTTTCTTCTTAGTGCAAAATTAGATTATCTAGGCCAGTGAGATGGCTCAGTAGGTAAAGACATTTGCTACCAAGCCTGAGGACCTGAGTTCAGTCCCCGGAATCCACATGATGGAAGGAGAGAACGGATTCCCTTATGTTGCCCTCAGATTTCCATGTATACATTGCTCTGTATGTGTGCTCCCTCCTATAAATAAGTGTAAACTTAAAAATTAGATTACCTATGTATGATCATTTTCACACTGTACTTTCATTAATATCTAAGAGATGAAAAACAGAAACTCAATGAGATAGAAATGTCCAGTTACTCAAGGCACAAATCTCATTGGTGTGGACACCTCTGATGACCCCTTCGACTCAGAAGTTTATGATTAGTATGGCTGAGGCGGCTCTAATTTGGATCAGCGAGAGCTAGCAGAGGGGCGGTTTAGAGTTAATACTCATCCTAAAAATCCTTCTAGAATCTTCCAGAGCCACAGAAAGCTGTCTTAGCAACCGAGCAGTAACAATTCTTGCTCAACTCTACAGCAGATGGTTCGTTCTTCTCACAGTGAGTCTTCACAACTGTCTGGGATGCCCGAGGTTTTTTCCGGGAAAAGCAAAATGAAACAAACATTATTTGGCTGAAAATGCTTGCAATAGAATCCAACAATATAAAGGTTTAGGTTTTTCCATGTCTTTTAAGGAATTAATTTTATAGCCCTAGACATTTAAACATGACATGTACTGACTCGTTCATTTCACTCTCATGGAATGTTTGTTTCTGGCGCAGGTGGGTAAGTACGCATGCGCACACACCAAAACACCCCTCCTCTCCCCTCTACGCCTGTGCCAATGTTCCTGCAACCCCACTCACCGACAATGGGCACTACAGGATTCTTGCAAGAGAACTGGATTTCTGCTGTGTGACTGACTATTCATGTGGGGATCTGCCCTGCAGTGCTGACTGCTCTCTGTGCAGCCCGGGAGATTTGCTGCTGTGCCTGGCTAGAAGGTAGAGTTTTCAGTGGAAGAGTATAAAAGCTTCTTTGAAGGGAGTTGAGAGGTTCATTCTCCAGATCAGCGTTAACTTACAAAGGCAAGCACTTTCTTCAACCCTCAACACACAAATTTTGCAAGTTGGAAGAAAGGGATTTCTCCCTTGGATCAGCTAAATGAGTATGTCGACTATTATTCAAAACAGAAGCAGGCAACCACATACCTATGTGTTAGAAGCAGAAGCTCTAGGAGACCCCGAACTATCCTAATACCACTCAGATTGCAAAAGGACAAAAATGTTTGTTTGTTTGTTTGTTTTTTTCTTTTGAAGACTCAAATGGTTCTTAAACAATAGTTAGGAGTCTAGAATCAATTATAGTCACATATTACAGATGTAGCCAGCAGGTTTTGGTGCACACCTTTAATCTCAGCAATTGGAAGGCAGTGACAGACAGAGCTCTGAGTTCCAGGCCAGCCAGGACTACACAGAGAGACCCTGAAAATAACAACAAAACAAATGTAAAAAAACCAAAAAACCCCAAAGGACAAAGATGTGAGAATTTGATTCTTTTAACTGGAAAGAAGGGAATGGAAACTGAAAGCCTGTAGGACAATATCAGGACGATTTTAGGCACCAAAAATGTAGATGTTTTTGCAGTAGTGGGTAATAGAGAAAGGAAGAAAAGCAAGCAAAGGAACCTTGACATGTAGGTGGAGCCTTCCTGTCCTGGAAGCCACTTCCAAATGACCACACAGAGGATTAGATTACTAGAAATGCTTGGCCAATAGTTCAGGCTTGTTACTAGCTAACTCTTACACTTAACCCATATTTCATACCTATGCTTTTCCACATGGCTCATGGCTTGTTACCTCATTTTCTACATGGTCTGCTTCCTTGGCAACTGGCTGGTGTCTCCTTTGACTCTGCCCTCCTTTCTCCCAAAATCCTCTGTTTCTTCTGTCTTACCTATACTTTCTGCCTGGCTATTGGCCTGTCAGCTTTTTATTAACCAATAAGTAACATATATTTGGGCTGGAGAGATGACTCAGCGGTTAAGAGAGTAACATATATCCACAGTGTGCAGAAGGATTATTCTACAGTATTGACAACAGAAGACAGATTGCTGGACCCTAACATTTATATCAGAGTCTCTTCCTCCATATTTATATAATGAATGTAAAGCTCTGAGCCTGTTCACCCTTATGTTTTCCGTTTTCCTACAGCCAACATTGGTTTAGAGGAACAGGGCAGTTCTGAAGGATACTGTTGCACAGGGCTATTCCATAACAGTGTAGGATAGAGAGTTCATTCTGAAAGCTGCTAAGGATCCTCCAATATGTATAGAGGCATTTATTTTTCCTAATTTTTGTCATCTCATCCCTTTTATCTTTTTACAACATTTGAGAGAAAGAGAGCCTTTCTACTGACATGTCTCATTCTTTGTCTTGCAATTGATGAAGAAATGGAATTGATAACTAGCTGGGAAAAATTGGTCATACACAATCAAAAACCAAATCACTACTGCCAGAGTCCAGGATGAACGTGACATAGAACATAGATAGTGTGTTTCCTGATTGACTAACTGTGAAACTAAGCTGTTCTGTGTGGTTAAGGGGTCCAGAGTCTGTAGCACTCAGTCCCATCCTTTGCCAGATTGCCTTTCTGTGTGGGGTAAATATTAACTGTTCTCCTCTTCAAAATTCTCTTCACATTTTTTTTTAGTTCACTCATCCCCACCCCCTAGAGTCCTCAAGTGTGTTGAGATCTTTGTTGTACATATTTGATAGCAATAAAAGGATTTCAAGATCTGTTAGGGTACATGGGGAAAGTTGTGACTTGTTGGAACTGGCACTGAGTAGGAAATCAGCTTCTTTGCGGAGTGATCACTAATGCTGGAGGGAGCACCGTGATTATTTCCCTGAGGAAGCACTAGCAGAAACCTTGCTGCCCACTCCAGTGGTTCTAAGCTGAGATGAGGAAAGGGTAGAGTTTGACTCTTCTGTCTTTAGACTGTCAGTTAACCTCATTTCTGGTTCCAAGTGTTTCTATACCTCTCATATAAGTGACATCTCTATGTGAGCCTCTTCCCCAAAGCTCTGTGGTGGAACCGGCTCTGATGTTGCCTCTAGTCTTTGTATGGGTAATTCCAGCATGTGCCTTCCTCATCCATTCCACATCTGTCAATTCACATGACTAACTGACATAATTTTTAGATCAATAGTTCTTAACCTTCCTAATGCTGCCACACTTTAATACAGCAATCACGTTGTTGTGATCCCCACCCATAACATTGTTTTTATTGCTACTTCTTAACAGTAATTTTGCTACTGTTATGGATCATGATCAATCATTTCTAATGGCTGTTCATTGATTGCTTGATTCCCAAAAACATTGTCACCCACAGGTTGAGAACCTCTGATTTTGATAGCTCTTCTGCTGAGCCTACCTCTAGTTCTCCTTGTTGGGAGTTTACATGGTTTTCTTCTTTTAGTTTAACAAACTCTTAAGACATAGGAGGGTATATATGTTAGAAATATTTCAATTCTATGATTTTACTTTATGACCGATAAGCATGTTGACCTGAGTGCTGTAGTTCATGTTTATGTAGAAGGACACCCTAGCACCACATTTTCAATAAAGAGATTCAGAAGAAGAGATTGTCATGGGAGAGAAAGGACCGGCTTTGTTCTCAGGTGTTGAGTAGAGACGGGACATATGAATCAGATACCCTCTCCCATTGTAGTGGGTATACCACTAGTCCCTGACCTTGCCCAAGATAAACTGCAACTGAAAGCCAAGAGGTGGAGTAGCTATGGAAACCACCAGGAAAGAATGTTGTTGTTTTTTTTGATGCACAGAAATTAGAACAAAGTGACTGACATGCCTTTTTCACTTCCCATCTATGACAGAAGTTCTACGTTCTGGTTTCTCCCTTCAGTTAGAGTAAATTACATGGAGAAGAACATCACCAAGACATTCTGTTAAAGCCTCTCTCTTCTTTCCATCTCTCCATGATTCACTCTCACTACTTGGGAGAATTAGCCATATCATGTGAGAGCCAAAGTTACATTTTAAGATTCAATTACTGTGTCTAAGAGATCCATAAAACAAAATGCCTCTAACCTGTAAGCCCCTTGCCCAAGAATAAGTACTTCCTAAAACCCTGGAGGCTGTTGTTCTTATAAGATAACAAACCACATGTTTTCACTTCCCTAAACCAGTTTGGTTGGCCCAAATGTACCACACAGCTTCGACATACATAAGTGGGAGGTATGTAGGCAGGAAATATGTCAGGATGTACACTTGCCCCTGATTGGATGAAGGCAGGAAGTACAGAACCTTGAGGGGTCGCCTTTATCAGCACCAGACCAACGTAACTGTGGCCATTTTCTGTGAATCCTGGAATGGACCTGGCCAGTGTCCATCACCCTGGTCAGTATTTCAGATTTTGGTTCAAAACTGTGGTAGTGGTCTTAGTCTCCATCAGTAGGATTTCCAATAAATCAGCCTCATCATTCTGAGAAATGTCTGCCTCTGCACAGGTCCAAAGGGACCTTCCCTTTTATACTGTGGACATCAGATATCATCACTTCCATAGCATAGGGGCTCAGGCCTCTTTGCATGTGCCCTGGTCTGTACCTAAGCACAAGTTCTTAGTTCCTTGTTTGCCCCCTTGGCAAAGTAGTTAAGATATATCTTTAATGTGGATCCCTGTTTTTCAATATGATATTAAATCTTTTAGCCTCTATCAGAAATACTTAGTTCATGAGTTCCTAAAATTGATAATTTTAGTAGCGATTTTTTCCCTTTGCTCTTTGCAGATAACATATTAGCTTATGGAAAGTTTTAAATGATATAATTTTGTTTGGCTCCAGGCAAAGGTAGTCCTATCTTGTATCTGGACCTCCCATTATTCATGGTCATCCATTGTCCGCATTTTCTATTAAAGAGTCAGTAAGAAGGCACACAATTGCTCCATGATTAAGAAGTCTCCTTCAGAGGCACATGAATCATCCAACATTTTAGGTTCACTGAGGATGCCATGAAGCACATTCACTTCATACTTATTATGTGTCACCTTAAGAAGAGACTGTTACTCATTTGCTGATCCTGGGGTTCCCTTGGTCCAGTTCAAAGACTAATCCTAACTGCCATTACCATGGTACTGCCCTGCTTCCCTGCCCTTGTTCTGTCTTCTAGGGCAGCACAAGACCCCACACGGTCACACTTCTTAATCTCAGGAGTTGCACCAGGAATGGGAAAACTTTAGCCACTTTGACTATAGTTTAGAAGATTCTCATGTTGATGTAGGAAGTAACTGAGGCAGTGGGAATAGTTCCCTATAGTACAGCAGGGAGGCAGCATGTCTGTCAACTGTAGGCTTGGCGGAAGGGAAGATGTCCTAAAAAAATGTGTCTTTCATTTGACTGTACGAATACTGGAACAATGGACCCCAATGAATTTGGGATTTCGCCAGGAATCTTATGCTAGAAGAAGGTAAAGGACCCAGCCAGAGGGGAACCTGATCTCCATGAAAGAGAGACCACACGGTTCTAACAATGTCTGACCTCCTCCGGGGTGAGCGTGCTCCTCTTTCCAGTGCAGTCACATTAAATACATCTTCTTCTTCTGTTCCCTTCCTTTAATTAACCAACTGGGGACCAGTGACCAGACCCAACTTGGGGTAGGGGTTGCGAGCCCCAAACCTGATAACAGAACCAGAAGGAGGCGGCTTGGTTCTCCTTTCCCTTTGTCTGCAGTGTGGTAGAGGGCCGTATGTCCCCTCCAGCTGACACATGCTTCACTTCTAGGTGGATTGTTAGTAGAAAAGAACTAGCTCTGAACCCCATTTCTTGACTGGGTTATTCAAGGTTTTGGGCTCTAGTTTCTTGAGTTCTCTATATATTTTAGAGTGATCAAAATCCTCTGTCACTTGATATCCTAAACTTTGCAGGCAAATGGATGGATTTGGAGAATATCCTCCTGAGCGAGGTATCACAGACCCAGGAAGATAAGAAGGGGATGTATTCACTCATTAGTGGACTTTAAACAAAAAGCAAAGCATTCCCAAGCTGCAAATCACAACCACTGAACAGCTTGGGATCTGAAACACCTTGGACTAGCACCTTGGACCATTCCCTCCAGAGGAACACCTGACTCAGTCTTGATGTTGGGGTGAGGAAAGTGGATTTGCCTGGAGTTGATGCTGAACTAAGCCGCCTTGGAACCTTGGGGCCTCCTGCCCTTGCTGGGGAGGAGATAAGGAGATGGGGCAAAGAGAGAGTGATGGGTGGGGGGGGGAGGGTTTGAACAAGGGGATGTATGGATAAAAAATATGACTTTATTAATAAAAAAGGTTTTATCACCTTAAAAATAGAAATAAAAACTTAGTTTAAAAAAAGAAAAGAACTAGCTTAATCTGGGGAACTTTGTGAGAGGGTATACTTGAGAAGGCTTCCATATAGCAGGCAAGCAATTTAGAAATAAAAATTATTGTAGACTTATCCTAAAGGAACAGCCTACATTTAAGGAAAGTTCTTGGTTCACACATAACAACTGATGTAATAAATATCAAATATTGAATCTTGTTATAACTTTAATGGCTATTGTCTTAGTTAGGGTGTCTATTGCTGTGATAAAACACCATATCAAAAAGTAAGTTGGGGAGGGAAAAGTTTATTTGGCTTACACTTCCAGGTTATAGGCCATCATTGGAGGAAGTCTAGCCAAGAACTCAAACATGGCATGACCGGGAGACAGGAGCTGATGCAGAAGCCATGGAGGGTGCTGCTTATTGGCTTGCTCAGCCTGCTTTCTTATAAAAGCCAGGACCAGCAGCCCAGGGGTGGCACTGCACACAGTAAGCTGGGCCCTCCCTCATCAATCACTAATTAAGAAAATGCCTTACAACTGGATCTTGTGGGAGCATTTTCTTAGTGGAGCTCCCTCCTTTCAGATAACTGTAGCTTGTGAAAAGTTGACATAAGAATAGCAGGAACAACTGTGTTCCCCTAAGATTTATTGGCTGAAAATCCTCACTCCTAGGGTGAGGACATTAGGAGAGGAGGACTATGAGGGTAACATAAGTAAAAAGAACATGGTCTATATAAATGGGATTAATGTCTTCATAAAGAATCTAGACAGCCTGGTTTTGGGAGTGAAAGAAGAGTATTAAAAACAAAATGAATAAAAAGAAAAAACAGATTTCTGATGTGTCTGCCAGTTTTAAAGTTTCTGTGAGCAATACTAAAGAAGTGACTCTGATATCACATCTAGCCAGCTAGGGACCCAAACATATCAGAGACTATATCACATGGCAGAAGGAGTGAGGCAGCCTTGGCCCAGAGTGAGAAGAGAGCAGAGCATAGCATCCTGAACCCCCTGGGGCCATGTCTAGTCCTGCAAAAGCTAATCAGTTTGTCACAGTATGTGAGCAGACAGCTCTGACAGAGCATTCAGAACATCCCCGGTAAGTGAAATGCAGAGACAGCCACATCACCAGGCTCTTTCTAACTCAGTGACAGCTCTTCATCCATCAGTCCTGGGGAGTTGTTCTGCTGTGTCCACCCCCAAGCGCATCCCAAGGGACTGGCACGTTCTCTCTGCTTCCTTCACCTGCTAGGATCGTAGGTGTTTTATACAGTAGGGTTTTAAACAGTGGATTAGTGAGCATGAAGCTATACACTTTGGAACTGGCTGGATTCGGTGTTTTAGGATCTAGACTCTTCAATCCTAACACCAAAACCTCACTGAGAATAGGTACCTCCCCCAGGTTTTAAATTTCTTTTTTAACCCAACATGTGACCTTTTTCAGTGTCCTGTACACTGTGTATATTCTGTTTATAAGTGATTATATATAATGACATAATGGTGGATTCTTCATTATGTTATTGTATTGAGGCTTCAGGTTGTCCACAGAACTGTGTCTAGCTCCATCCTGCCCACCAGGACTGTTCTGACCTTTTCATCTCACAGCGAGCAATCCTTCCTCTGAACTGTACCACAGCAGAAACCAGAAAGCTCACTGGAAATTTGCAAAGCACCTTCCTCATGCAATGAGATGAATATGCCACAGTATTATCTGAAACTAGATTTAGGTCTTTCTGTGATTTTGTTTTTAAAATTTTGTTCTATATGGTCCTGGGAAAATAAAGATCATCTCATTGGAGAATTCTACCAAATATTGTTTAAAGAAAGTAGCACTGCTTATACATAATTTCTTGAACAAATTCAAAGAGAAGGGAATCTTCCCAACTCACTTGATAATGGGAGTGGCAAAGTTTTCCCTGGGAGTCAATGGGGCAGCTGGGCCTTCTCCTGGTGCTGGTGTGGATGCTGACACCCCTCAATGTTTACAGCCTGAAGACTGCACACACACACACACACACACACACACACACAGAGAGAGAGAGAGAGAAAGAGAGAAAGAGAGAGAGAGGGAGAGAGAGAGAGAGAGAGCTATTCTTCAAACTGATATTAGCTAATTCTGCCTCCTTGTAACCCCACCTCAGCTGTAAATAATAAACATGCTGAGCTTCTCTCTCTCTCTCTCTCTCTCTCTCTCTCTGTGTGTGTGTGTGTGTGTGTGTGTTGATGATACTTTATCAGAGAGTCCAGACCACCAGTCCCAGTTTTTTGTGTATCTGTCATTTTTTTATTACCTCATCACCCCAATCAGGCCAGGCCCCTGGAGCAACACAAGGATGTGGTGACATAGGAAAGAAGTCGTCTGGAATTGGCAGAGAAATGGATACAGAGATTAATGGGACAGAATGAAGAATAAAGAAATTGCTGCATGCAAGTATAAATATCTAATTTTCTACAGAAAGCACAGAAGCTGTTCAAGGAGAAAGAATAGCAGTGTTGAAAGATATCCTGGAATGATCTGATATCCATAGGCAAAACTGAAAACACTGATGCAAATCTTTCATCGCATAAAAAGCTAATTTAAAATAATTATTACCTTTAAATAAACATCATAAAATTTTTTTTACAAGTTTATAATGGAAAATGGATAGTTGTTTGGCATGACATCATAACAGCAACAATCAATAAACCAGACTTAGAATCTTTTGTTCTTTGCAATGAAAAGAGAGCTACATAGAGAGGGAACTATATATAATATTTACTAGCCATGTATACGTCAAAGGACTTATATCTAGAATAAAAATTCTCAGAAGTCAACACTATAAAGCCAAATAATCCACTGCTGGTGGGCTTTGAGATGTCAAAAGCTCATGCAGGCACACAGGCTCTCTCTTCTCTCCTCTTCTCCCTCCCTGACCTCTGAACTTGTAGATCAGATGTGAGCTCTGAGCTGCTGCTCCATTGCCTGTCTGCCTTATGAAGGTTTTGATAGAATTGGGCTAGAGGCCATTTGTGTTACATTCAGGCGAAGAACCTGGCTATGCCCTGCTTGTGTCCAGAAAATTTCCCTGAGGCTGAATTAGAAAGTTATGGACTAATTAGTTTGGCAGAGGAAATTTCCAGACAGATAATACCCAGATTGTGGCATGGTTACTACTCAGTACCTTTAGACCAATTTACCAGGAGGAAGGGAGGAGAATTTTTTTTTAAAATGAGAATTGTGACCTGAAATGGGATGTGACCCTGTTTAAAGCTGTGAACAGAGCAGGACAAATAAAGGCCAGGCTGCTGCAATTGCTGAAGATATGTCACTAATGGGGAACTTTGCACCAGGCTAATGGGAAAAGTCAACCCAGTCTGTCCCAGGTTCTGGGTTACAAAACAGCAAATCCATCTAAAAAGACGATTCTGAATATTGACTGCTGCAGAAAGGCTTCCTGCTCAAACAGAACTACTGTATATTTATCCCGGTTTATTTTCAAAGGCCCTCAGTGCAAAGGGCTCAGACTACGTCCTAAGCTGTGTGCAGAGCTTGGCTTCGTCTATGAGGTCCTATATTGCAGCATGCACAATGCAGAAATTATGGAGCCATAGAGACTTGAACCAGAGTCCAGAAAAAACAAACAAACAAACAAACTTGAAAATCTCAAGAATGTACCGCAGGGAAAGCCCCACAGAAAGGCCAATGTTGCAGATGCAAAGAACATGAGAAATTATCAGTACTGAGGCACTGAGTAGAGCTAGCCCAACAAAGAAACCTGTGTGCAGAGCCACAGGACTGTCGATGAGGGATACCCAAGCCCACTGGAATCCAGAGGATACCACTGTAAACCAGACACTAGTGTGGAGACGTGGCATTTGGGTGTGCTTCTTGTCTGATCCTTGCTTGTTTTATCCCACAACCCGACACACACACATTCTTTGAGAATGGGAAGGTTTACTCGGTGCCATTGTGTGCTGATTGTATATAAATAGTTTTTTTTTTTTTTTTATTTTCCCATGGGCTCATAGGTAAAAGGTCTCAAAGAGATCTTTGCTGTCTTTACCACAATGCCCTAAAAGTGGAGCAGACTTTTGGAGATGTTTGGAAGCATTTTGTATTCTGAAATGATCTTGAGCTCAGAGGGGATCGAATGCTATGGTGTGAATGCAAAATGTTACCCACTGGTTCCTTTATTTGGACACATTTGGGGAGGTTTGGGGACAGTCAGAAGGCAAAGTCACCGTGGTTCACTGAGGTGAGGGGAATGGTGAGGAGCGCTTCAAACCAGGAGATTCCGAGGCACTAAGAAGAGAAAGCTGCTGTGGGAGGCTATTCCCTGAGTCTCTAAATACAAGGAGGTCTCTCACTCTCCCGTTTTGTTTCAAAACAGCATGGGCTCAGGATAGATGACCTCTAAAAGGTCAGAGGTCAAAGGTGAGAGGTCAACGTTGCCTGCTTTCTGAAGCCCAAATCTTTTCTTGTTAGTCTTTCTTTCTCTTTCTTTTTTTTATTTTCCTTTCTTTCTTTTTTGTGATGGAATAGAGAATTGGTAAAGTTATTTTTAATGAACCTGATGTTGTAGTGTGCTCCATAAATCTCCACAGCAAATAATTTTAGCTTCAACATCATCTCTCCTGCTCCCATCTCCTCCAAGAGAGATTAATGCTGGATTCTTTAAGACACTGCTTTTAAAACTACATTAATGATAATAATAAAATGTGACATCCTCACAGAGCAAGTTTCCTCTGTCTCAAGGAACATTCTGTAGCTTGGGGAACTGTGACAAATTCTGAATTAATTTAGTTGCAGCGATACATCTCTGGGCTTTCAATAAATGGGATTTTTTCCCCCTGCTGTGGAGAGCTGGCTGCTTGACTCATGGCTTTGAGCCCCTAAAGGAAATGGTTGGAATGGTCTCTGGTGAGTCATTCAGCATTTAGACAGCGTGTTCCCCAGAACACATAGGTAGGTAACTGCCAGTTCTAGCTACAGTAGAATTCTAACTTTCAGTGTGATTCCCCAAGAAAGAGGCAGAAACAGAGATGGGGGGCGGGGAACAAGACAGAAGAAGAGCAGAGAAAAGAGAGATTCTTTTTAATATTTATTTTTTATTATTTTATGTGAATTGGTGTTTTGCCTGCATGTATAACTGTGTAAGGGTGTCAGATCTTGGAATTACAGACAGTTGTGAGCAGCCATGTGGATGCTGGGACTCGAACACAGGTCCTCTGAGAGAACAGTCAGTGCTCTTAACCGCTGAGCCATCTCACCAGCCCCGAGAGATTCTTGAGTACATAGGTATGGACTCCTCCTAAGAAGCCGAGTGATACAGAGTCCCAGGCATACTTAACAGAAAAGGCAGGGTCTCTCACCTTAAGCGATTCCTGGTTTAATCACAGTTGGTATCAAAATCAGTTATAATACAAATGAAGCTTTTGTCACAGTTACTTGTGGCAATGGAGACAGAGTGGACACCAGCCAGCCAGTTCAGGGGAAATGAGAAAGACTCTTACTGGGGCTCTCTGAAGCCAAGCCCTGTGTATTGACAAGTGTTTGTAGACCTCTGTGGGGACAGCTGTAGCTAAAGGGAGCAGCAGGAGCAGGGAGGGACTGTGTGAGCTAAAGTGACGGGCGGGGACAGTAGAAGGTTCACTGGAGTCTTCAACACAGCAGGTTTTATGTGGGAGACGGTTAAATTCCCAGTGTAAATGGCTTAATAAGGGACTAAGGAGTCAGGTTATGGGTAACACAGGAGTTTTGCACAGTTTCAAACGAGAATAAAACATAACAGTTTGCATTTTCAAAGAGATGGCACACTCTGGGGGTAGAATTAAACATGGCCAGAAGCCAAATTGGGAGGCGGGCTGGGAGATGTCTCAGTGGGTAAAGCTGCCTACCCGTACACCTCCAGAGCCTACATGGTTAAAGGAAAGAATCCAACTGCCACAAGCTGTCCTCTGACTTCCAACACACACACATGCACACATACACACACACTCATGCGCACACACATACACACATATGCACACACATGTAATAAGAGAAAGAGGTAAAGGATTCTCTGTGGTATTTCTGATCTATGGGGTGGATAGTCATTGGTTTGGAGTGAAGGAACATACTTTTTTAAAAATATTTTATTTTTATTTTATGTGAATTGGTGTTCTGCCTGTGTGTATAACTGTGTAAGGCTGCCAGATCCTGGAATTACAGACAGTTGTTAGCTGCCATGTGGATGGTGGGAATTGAACTCAGGTCCTCCGGAAGAACAGTCAGTGCTCTTAACCACTGAGCCATCTCTCCAGCCCAGGAACATACTTTCTATGCTCATCAGAAAGGTGTCAATAGACTATGCTAAGATTCATCAGCAAGTATTCTCCCGGCGCATTCAGATTCTCTCTCTGTGTCTTTGAAGCTTTCTCTTCTCTTGCCCCCACCCCACAGGCTTTCTGGTCCCTCTGTCCCCACCGGCTGCTGCCTCTTTTGCCTTTTCCTACACACTAAATAGTGAGTATACTTGGCCCACGTCCCAGCCCCCTGTCTCCTCAGTCTTTCACCCTGGAGCATCTCATTCAGTTCTGTGGGCTGTGGATTCCCTGTGTCCACTGGAAGGTCTTTGAGGTCAATCTCCAGTTCCTTCCTTTCCCCTTGGTTTTCTAGCATTGGTCCTCAACCTCCCCAATCTGACCTCTTCACAGAAAACTCGGTTTCCCCCACCTTGTCCTTCCTTCCCTAGTTCTTTGCATCTTACTAGGTGATAGTACTGCTCAGAGAAATAAGCAAACTAGAAATATCAGATATTTAAGTGAGAAAACTCTCCCAAGTCAGTGAGGGCTGAACTGTTGCAAATTGCAAATGGTACCACTTTCCTGTGATGCTATTTGTTAGAAAAATTGCTCAGACTTTTAAAAAATATTTTTGAGATCATATTTACATGATTTCTTCTTCTCTTTATCCCCTCCAAACAATTTCACGTGATCACCTTGATCTCTATCAAATTCATGGCTTCTTCTTTTTTAATTGTTACTACATAGTTATGGAGGGATTTTTGAAATATTATCCCCTAGTATTTTTCTAAAATGTCTTTTTTCAAGGTGTCAAATGACAAATTCTAATTAACACTTACCCAATGACTGTACATCACAAAATCTAAAATTTTCCCTAATAGTCGTTAATCAGTAATTTACACTAAGGGTATGGATTCTGCTTATGTTCGTATTTCAATAAATACTAAAAGATTGGTTCTTCCTTCAAGGGCCATAGCTTTACGTAGTAGAAGAAATATCTTCTCTCCTTTACACACAATATTATTCCTATTTTTCACCAGTAAGCTCTGTTTACCCAGAGCTTGCCTCTCCATATCATAAAAGAGTCTAACTGCTTTACCTGTAATATACAGTCTTCTGGATTATAAGCATCAAAAATACTAAGCTCACAGGCACAAGCAAAACCATATTATGCCACACAGCTTGTGAACCAATGATAGCACATTGGTCAGTACACACTTAGCTGAGAAGACCAGTCCCTCTGGAGCTTACACCGTAGCCCCAGCACTGAAGGCTACATGTGTGACCTGAGAAAGTTATTCTCTAAAATAAGTTCCATCATTTGAAAGTAAAATTGAACTCACAGTGTTTTTACATAGGATGTGTAAGGTTAATGTCCACACAAAGGCCTAGAATCCAGCAAACACTTGGCCGTGGTAATGGTTCTGTTGTACTGTGCTGGTTTCTTGTCTCTGTGTGATTTGGGGTTCTCAGCCCAGCTAATAAATCAGTAGTGGATTCATTGAAGTTGATCTTTATAGAACATCTTATCCTGGAACATTCAAACTGAAAAATGGTCCAACACCAGCTCTCCAAGATTCTGTGATTTGCTTCCAAGAGAAAAAGCTAGGCATGACTCAGGAACTAATCTGAATGTGTTGATAATGAAGTTACTTTCAATCTGAGAATGAATTCACACGGGAAATGGAAAGTTGAGCATCAAGGATATGTGGAGGCACACACAGCTCCCTAAATATTAAAAACAATATGTATCTTATTTGCTCTTTATGTCTCCATCCTCGCTGAAGAGCGGGGACAGCATCTGCTTCATTGCAGAGTGTTCTTTCTCTCGTCAGAACACGGGGAGCACTTCACAATGAGAAGAATGGAGCAGGCATTTCTGTGGGAGATTGAAGGTACTTGTTAGGCAGCTATGGAACAGAATATCCAAACAGACCACGGTTCACAAGTTTGCATCATTTCAGCCTGTCATCTTTTTTTTTTTTTTTTTGATATAACAAAGTTATATTTCTGCCTGAGATGTTCAAACTAGACCACAGTTATTTTGCTTCTTAACTCTCTTAGTAATATCAGGCCCACAAAATTTTGTCTTGGTAGGGTTGGCAATTCTAGACAACCCATCAGAAGATGCTTACCATTCACTACTCCACTGTTCCAAGCTAAGTCTCTAGAGCTCTGGTACACTGGAGACTGGCAGAATGACATTACACAGGACAGAGTTTATCCCTTTGATTTGAACATCAAATGGAAACCCATTTGGAAACTCCCATTCACTTCTCCCTGTGTTTCAGTCATCCAACACAGCTGGCTTACAAAGTTCTGTTTGGAAGCTGGACTCTAAGCAGGAATGGTAATTCTCTAGACCTTCACTGTTACACACCCTGCTTCCCACACCTGCTCTGGAGGGGAGATGGGGGACCCATGATTCTGAAAACACCAAACACCAGGACCAACATGATTGGTGGAAAAAAACCATCTGTTACAACTCATCCTCTGCCTTCCACATGCATGTTTAGCACGTGCTCACTCACACATATGCACACACAAAATACATAAATAAATATAAGAGAAAGAAACAGGAGTTCCTTTGGGAGGCTGTTGTATTTGAACTATTGAGTGAGTAGCCACAGGTTTGGGGTATAACAGAGTAAGAAACACAACTACAGCTATCTGAATCTTTTAAGGAAAACGCAGAATGTCACTTCATTTCTACCCAGCGTTGAAAAGTATAAGAACTACTGATTTGTGAAAAAAATCACAATGACAGTTGAAATAACATTTGTGGGGAGACATGACATTTCCCTGTTGTCATGACAACCCTCTCTCGTCTCTCAGCTGGCATGTTCATTCAGGTGTTACACCTAATTTAGGGTTTGACTTTCACACTGACAGAAAGACTCAGAGATGGGAGGTCTACCTGATCTATAGGAGTAAGATGGGATGCAGATGTGGAAAAGATGCTCAAACACAACCCAAGTTCATCCAGCCAGTGGTTTCCATGGAGATCCTAGCCCCAAGTCGGCACTGTCAAAAACAAGAATTTACTTATCAAGCACAGACAGAGGAGGGATTTCTGTCATGCAGGTGTGACCTGGGCACCAGTGTGTGGTTATTTTTCTGTGGTTTGTTTGCCATGTTTTCATTGGATGCCCGGATGAATAATGAATAATTGTCTTTTTCTTTTTTTTTTTTCAACTCAGAAATAAGATTGGACTTAGTAATTAGGATGCTGAGTTTCAAGTAGAAAGAGAATACAAAGGACTTCTAGATAGACTTTCATTTTCCAAAAGCTGAATGAGCTCAGGAATCACTGTGGAGTCACTGTACCCACTGGGGTCAGAATGATGTCCAGCCTGATGTGCCCCCAGCTCTCATGGACCCACCATACTGGCTGTATCTTCCATGAGTGCTCCAAACCCTTGAACAAAAGCTGCTGGTCAGACTCCCAAGGCCCTTCCTAAGAATGAGTGATCTTCACTGAGACCAGAGGCCCCTCCCTCTGAGTCATTAGAAAAACTAAGCTTGTATAAACATGACAAATTTTCCTAATTTCCAATGTGAGTTTAGTTCCCCTCCAGGTATATGCACAGACAGATAAATATGCAACATGAAGAATTAAACAAGACCCACATGAAAAATGTTTCACCACGAAATATCTAAGCATTTGATCTCCTTCATTCAAGTCCTAGGGTATGAACAATCTCTAACTGATATAAAGATGTAATTACTATTTCAAAATTTTGCATGCTTTTTTTGTCAAGCTTCAGCTCAGTAGCTAGATCCCTTACACTTTCTAAGTAAGAGGGGAAAATAATACCAGTCGCTTGTCATCTCCTCTCACTTGGAAGATTTCTACTTAAATTCACTCTAGACAGCATTTAGTTGACTAGATAAATAAAAAAGTTCTAGTGTCTTTGCAAGAAGTTTATCTTGGCTTCAAGTATTTGTGTATGTTTTGCTATTTTTTATCTAAAAGAGCACTGAAAGGTGAAGATTTTTAAAGCAATAATAATTCTGTGCAATGATTTTCTTAACAGGGAACATCACAGTTGTCAATTTGAAGTTGGAACTAGTATGAGAGCCAGTTCAGGGGTTAAGAGCACTAGCTGTCTTTCCAGAGGATCCAAGTTCAATTCCCCTACACCCACATGGCAGCTCACAACTATCTGTAATTCCAATTTCAGTGGATCTAACACTATTTTTTTTTTTTTTTGCTTCCATGGGTACTCCATGCATGAGGTACACAAACACACATATAGTTGAAACACCCATAACACCTAAAATAAAAAATAAAAGTTAGAACCTCTGAGGTAACATGACATCATAGCTACATACAACTTAGAGCAAGACTTTATGGAGACTGAATTTTTGTTATTTTATAGCTAGGATTTGAGCTCATACATTAGACAGAAAGATTACACACCCCGCAAAAATGGGGAAGAGCGAGAAAATAAAGGGGAAGGAAGACAGACTGGATGGGGCATTTGTAATAGGAAAAGGTGTAGATGTAGGAAACCCTTCACATACCACAGAGCATATTTAAAATTGAAGGAAGTTACTGAACATTGACACCCTCAGTCTTTGCAAGAGGCAGGGAGAAATCTTCCAACTGTTTCATCCTTGGTAAGAGATAGGCCCGTTCCCAAAAATGGAATGTATAGGCCCTAGAGGCTTCTAAAGACCTAGAGGTCAGACTAGCCACAGCCAGACTAGTTACAACTGGTGCCTTAAAACATGTGCTCATAGCCATGAGGGCCCCTTAAGTGCGCCACTTCCTCATAAGCCAACCTGGGGTCTGTTTGGGGCCTTGGCAACAGAGGCAGAATCCTGATGTGAGATGACCTGGACCAGTGAGAGATGACCATACCTCAGCAGCAGATGCCAGCAAAACACAGCCCTTCCCTTTGGCTGGGAAGAGAGTATATAAAGCTTTTCCCTTCCTCAAAATAAACTGGTTGTGTGTTTCAACCAGCCCCTGACAACTAAGTCATACTCATTGTTTTCATGCCTCCTAGCCCCTCCCCCAAAGGGGATCTAACACCACCCCCCAGCACAGCCTAAAAGGCCAGTCAGCCCCCACCCCTTCCCCCATCTCCTTGCGGCGACAGTGCAGTATGTATCTAGTATAAGAGCTGGTTCAGGGGTTAAGAGCGCTGGCTGTCTTTCCAGAGGCTCCAAGTTCAATTCCACTACACCCACATGGCGGCTTAGCTCCTTGGATGCTCACACCCAGGATTCGGTATTTAAAGCCATAATGTGCTATTAAAACTGGCTCCCTGGGAAAAACAGAACCGGAGTGTTCGTTAATTTCTGCAGCCTAAAATAACTTCGATTGCGCCTGATTTCAAGTTACAAGCTCTTTAACATCTAGCTTTCAAAATTCCTGACCGTTTAACAGCTATCATACAAAGAGGCACAGATGCAGATGAGAGAGCCCTATGGGGTCAGTCTCTCCTCCACTCGATTCACCCCCATTCATATAGAGACCGTCTATATGTCTGGAGCAGGTGGCAAGGCCCTCATTTCTAACTTTGTTGAGCCTGTATTGCACAAGGAACATTATTTGGGGTTTCAAATTTTTTAAGTAAAACTGGTAAAGTTTTTAAACCGCCAGACCCAAGTAATCTAGTATTCTCTAGAGCATCTTAAACCATGATTGCAGTCCCAGTGGGTGGCATGTCTGAATGTGGGAGTCACAAGAAATTTGACCGAGTTTCTGAGCACACATTCAAATAAATTAAAAACACCTAATAAATTAAAGGTGTTTCTGGTAGAGTCCTGTCATGTTTCATCACATGATATGACTGCAGCCTTGGTTCTTAACACAGAACCACCTGCCTGGGGTGTTAACATCCACAGTGGGCTGGACTGCCACATCAATCATCAGTCTAGAAAATGCACCACCAGCTTGCCCACAGGCCAATCTGGAGGGGACATTCTCTCAGTTGAGGTTCCCCAATCCTGCAAATGACTTTAGTTTGTGTCAAACTAACATAAAGCAAGCCAGCACAACATGTATGAAATTACCAAAGAATAAGTTAAAAAGAATTTTAAAGATGATTACATTTTAAGAGTTGATGTTTGAGGGTTTTTAATTGAATTTCATTCTTAAAAAATTATTCAAAGAATTTTGGTTTGGAATTAGGATGCGATATCTAACACTTCTGAAATGGCCCTAAATGTGCCACGTTGTATTTATGTGAAGTGGGTTTTCTCAGTAATGACAACTATAAAATCAAAATATTGATCAACTCTGAAAAGTGTTAAAATATAGCTTCAAATATTCAGCCAAGATTTAAGCCCTATGTAAAAATAAACATCAGCATCCATCTCATTCATATGCAAATTTGTTTAAACAGAAATAAATGTTAAGATTATATACATAAAGCAATTATTTTAAAATAAAGTTATTTATAGCTTATCACCAGTAATTTTTTAATGCATCTAGTTTATATATTTATATACCCAGGGTAATGTAAAAGCTTCTCAAGGAAGAGGATGATGGTGCAGGGGTTAAGATCCCTGACTGCTCTCTCTTCCAGAGGATCCAGGTTCAATTCCCAGGACCAACATGGCAGCTTCCAACAATCTGTAATTCTGCTTCAGAGGATCTAACATCACTTCTGGCCTCCTTGGGGGTCAGGCATGCATGTGGTGCACAAACATACATGTACACAAGACACCCATACATATTTTTAAAAATAAGTTTGTTGTTGAAGGTTTCTGACCTGCCTAGGCCAGAGGTCTGATCTGCCCGTGGCGACTTTTACCCCCTAAAAATGACTCAGACACATATTAATTTTATCCTGTTTGGTTTATGTCTCAGGCACATTGTTAGCTAGCTCTTTCATCTTAATTCATCCCATTTTTATTAATCTACCTGGCCATGTGGCTGTACCTCACCTGGGCCCCTTAAGTCTTTCTTCTTTGGCAGCTGGATTGAGTCTGTCTTAACACTGCCCTCCTCTGTCTGTCTCTGATTTCCTGCCTACTGCTACAGTGCACAACCCAAAACAGTTCCTTTATTTACAGAATGATATTCACAGCATGAAGATGAACATTCCCACCACATAAGTTTCTCAGGAGCACAGAGTTACAAGCAGAAAAAGTTTTAAGAAGTCCCATGCTACAGTCAACAGAGTGGAATCTGAGCTACCCTTTCATAAGGAGTTCTCTTTGAAATCTGTCTCTGAAGGAATGTATCTTCTTTAATAACCACAGTCTCAAACCTTTAAGTTATAACTCAAAGAAAGAGAGTTCTCTGGTGTAGACGGACAGGGAAACAGACAGCATTGGCAATCTCCTAAAGAAAACTTCCTTCCTCAACATCTCCTGCTTGGATAATACAAGCCACAAGCATGACTCTCTCCAGCGTTAATAGTCTGCACAGTGAAATCGGCAACTGCCTTCTGTTTACCTCAGCACAGTCAGGCTCACAGCTGAAATTATAAAACATGGATAGTTTAAGGCATGACTCCACTGGCAGAGCCATAAACTCTGTCTCTATTCTGCACTGTGTTGGTCTAAATGCTGTTGCAGAAAACAGAACTCATTCCATGAGGCTGACATAAAACACATTCCCTAAAGAATACTAGAAAGTTCACAGAATCACTCAACATCCTAGAAGAAAAATGTTTCATAAATCACCAATGAGAGCTCCTGGCACCAGTCTGCAGGTGTGACTGGTAATGGTCTAGCCATTGTCATCAATTCTAGAACCCCACCTTTGCTGTGACCAAGAGTGCACCTCCAACACTTTCAGTCCCAGAAATAACCTTGTGTTGGCCACACCCAGCCTGTAACCAGTGTGTCTCAGACAGTTCGCCTCTAAGTCACAGTCCTATGAATCTGGTTAGAAAAGGTGATGGCAGAGCCTCATCCTGGAGGGCAGGAAAGGTTGTGAAATATGATTACTCTGGAAAGATTCTTGGTGAATGACAAAATATTAGAATATAAAAGAGGTATTCAAAGCACACAGGAAGTTTCACTCATTATCATAAGGCACTAGTTTCCCAAACCATGCCAGGAGAATAATTTTGCAGACACATTACTATCCTGTGAAGAACTCCTTTGTAAGTACATCAATTATTTCCCTCATTATTTAAAGATAAAGAAATCAAATGAGACAGATGGCAATAATTTTCTTTCTTTTCTTTTTGACTTTTTTATGTTGACTCTCACTTCTGAATAGTAACCAGCACCTTCCTGAGAATATTTATAGAATTCATGGCCTTCAGCAATCTCATCGTCTACGTATTTTATGATGATGGTGAAATAGGCTAATCATAACCCCTTTAGGTCCAAAGCAAAAGGTTATTCATTCTAGAAATAAGATTCTTCCTTTTGTTTTTGGACACACAGAGAAACTACAGTTTCAGAATCCCTTGCAGCTAGATGAGGACTGAGTTCTAGCCAATGAATTACACAAATAATGCACCAAATTTCTCAGCTGAGGACTTTTACAAAAGGTCTGTGCTTTTCTTGCATTTTCTTCCTTCTTTCTGATAGGTATGAAGGGCTGAAGAAATTGCACAGCCATAAGCATAAGAAGACTGGGTCCATGAAACACCACATAGAGACCTACCTGTCACTCATTATGGTGATTTTTTTCAACCTTTTTTAAAAAATTTATTTATTTGCCTTGGAACTGGGAACTGGAACTACAGACAGTTGTGAGCTGCCGTGTGGTTGCTGGGAATTGAACCCTGGTCCTCTGGAAGAGCAGACGGTGCTCTTAACCGCTGAGCCATCTCTCCAGCCCCCTCATTATGGTGACTTAAATAAGAATGGCCCCCAATAGGTTCATATATTTGAATGCTTAGTCAGCAGAGAGTGGCACTATTTGAAAAGATTAGAAGAATTAGAAGGTGTAACCTTGTTAGGGGAAGTGTGTCATGGCAGGTAGATTTTGTGGTTTTTGTACACCCATGACAGCCATGCACATACAAACAATCTCTCTGCCTTCAGACCAGGATGTAGTTATCAGCCACTACTCCAGCACCGTGTCTGCCTGCAGGCTTTGATGCTCCTTGCCATGATGATAATGGAATAAACCTCTGAAACTGCAAGCCAGCCCTAGTTGAATGCTTTTTTTCATAAGAGTTGCCTTGGTCATGATGTCTCTTCACAGCAATAGAATAGTGGCTAAAACACCCAAAAATACTCCCTTAGACTCTCATTAGAACAACTGATTAATTTATTTTGAAACCACTGTTAACTTTGGGCATCTATTTTTTTAACTTAACAGACTCTTATATATTTAAATCATAGCTTGAACCTTATTACAAACTTATATAGTCAAATGTGTACTTCATGCAGCACACAAATATGTGGTTCTCCCTGGGCTGTATCAAGTTACACAATGTTCTTCCATCCCTAAATATGTCTCAGTGGTTTGGTGACTGTATGATATAATCACCAGAGGTAAAGATGCCGGCTAGTTGGCACTCATGGATGAATTAGTTCATGTCTCATCTGGATGCTATGCTGCCTTTCAACCATTTTACAAGAGTGTTGCCTTGGTCACATTAGAGAAAAGCTCAACAGAATATTGGAGAGACATTACAACTTTGAAGAACATTTCTTGAAGTTCTTCAGCTATTGTCAGTGGCAGCATATCCTGCCTGCTATGGACAGCCAGCATTTTCCTACTATTATATAATACTTCTCTAGCCATCTCAGCCAGTAAAATAGCAAAATACAGAAAAAAAATACTTGGGAAATGTACATTACAGTTCTCACTGTACTTACAGCCGATGATGGAACTATTTCCCCATTGGAGCTGCAGTGACTTAGTCAACTAATGGTGTATTATTCAGCTTTGGAGGAGCCGGTGTCCTGAGTTGGCTCAAGTAGGCTTTTCCAGAAAGACTTAATGCATCTTAAAAACTGAACAAAGTTTGCTCTGTCTTTACAAAGAGAAAAGATCTTTTAAGAAATAACTTTTTCATTTCTATTAATGGAAAAAATATGTCTCAGTGGTTTGGTGTGCAAATCTGAGATTATATATTAAAGACAGCCAAATAGTCTCCTTCATATGCAGACATGGAAAGCTATGTGTGCCTCTTTCTATCCATGTGTGCGTCTATATGCATAAATGTACTTGGTTGTATAACTGGTTCTTATAGCTCATAACCGTGTGCCTTACTTTTGTGTTATAACCATGACCACAATGAGAGAAAATGTGTATGACCTGGGAGGTTCTGCCTTCTATGCTTTTTTGTTGTGCTGGTGGTTATTTTTGGTTGTCTATTTGTTTTGAGATAGTTTTGGTTTTTTTGGTTTTTTGTTTGTTTGTTTGTTTTACTATGTAGCCCTGTCCGGCTAATGCTTGCTATATAGTCCAGACTGTTCTCAGACTTCTGGTAATCCTCCTGCCTCTGCCTCTTGAGTACAAGGATCATAGGTGTGAACTAGCATATCTGGCTTACTTCTCTCTCCTAAAAGCAACATATAGATGACATAGATGATAAAGATAGTATAGATACAAAGGATATGGATATAGATGCTATAGATATATTCAGAAGTATAGAATGAGACCACCAAGATGGCTCAGTGATGGAGACGCTTGTACAACTGCACAGACCAGGTTCCTAAATTTGATTCCTGGAACCCATGGAAAGGTAGGAGAGCATCAGTTCCACCAAGTTGTCCTCTGACATCCAAATACTCTCTGTGGCACATATACCTCCATGGCTAAGCATAATAAAGGGTTTTGTTTGTTTTTAAAGCAAGGTATATTAACTTGCCCGGGGACATTGCACTCACAGATGCTAGAGTTGTATTGGCCTCAGAGCTCCATTTTCTTGCAGGGTTCTGCACCAGCCCCTCTGGGCTTCATCAGCTGGGTATTTCTTAATATGAGCTGAAACAAAAAGATAGAGCCATTGCTCTGCTGACTCTCACTGGAAATGTGCACATCCAGGACATCTTATTCCACCTTGTATTTCTGTAACAGAATATCACAGGCTGGGTAATGCAGAGACAATAGGAATTGGTTTGAATCATGGCTCTGGAAGCATAGACATGTTAATAGCTTGCTTGCAGCAACATAATACTATGGAAGGCATCATGTGGAGGAGGGGGAGAAGAGAAAGGGGGCAAAGAGGTCAGTGGGAGAAGAAGAGGAAATGGGTGCTGAATTCATCCTTCACAAGAGACTACTCTTGCAGTAATAAACCCACTCCTACAGAAATAATATCAATCTGTTCAGAGGCAGAGCTACCACAGTCTGGCCACCTCTTAAAGACCCTGTGTCTCAAGATTTGCAGTGGGGGGAAGCTCCCATCACTTGAGCTTAGGAGATAGATTCATACCACAGTTCTGGAAACACACTGAGAATACTGATTGTGCTGTTTCAGGTAGGCAAATTTAGCCACAGAGGACCAGTGAATGATGAAGCCTGCTGGTATACACACAGGCTATAAATTTGCAAAGTGAGTTTTATATGTCATATGTGTGCTATATTCAAGTGGAAGACTCATTCCTCAGAGACAGCGGCAAGAAGTCCCACATAACAGCCAATGTCGGCAGCTGCAATCAAAACTGAATAAATAATGAGACGCATTTGGACAGAAGGGCCATTCAGCTGCTGCTAAAGGATGCTGAATAATCCGTAGCTATTTCCTCATGGTTAGTAAGTAATTAGTGGTTAGTTATCTGTGTCTTAGACAATTTCTTTAACTACCTAATAAATTTTTATACTCACTTTATTCTTTACCATATTTTATTGTTTTTGCCTCATACCTACTTTTTATGTAATCATAACCATTATTGAAAGTATATGAAATCTTTTGTGTTACCTGCTGAGAAGCAGGCTTTAGGTAAAAGGAACACAACTGGCCATCAGCGACAGGCAAAAGTGATACAGCCTGTGAACTATGATAATAAATGCATGACAAGCCCTCACCTGCTCTAGAACACCTCTCCTGAGACCTTAGAGTTTGGATAAAAGCGGTACCAACATATTAGTCGCCAAGCCGGGACATCAGAGGGGTTTTCTCTGCTTTGTCTTACCTGGCTATAGCCAGGACATCTTATCCTCAGGGAAGGCCAGCATGGCAGCTCTCCACCTATACCAGTTACTTATCATTACTGTGACAAAATGTTTGATACAAAGCAACTTTGGGGAAGAATGGTTCTTCCCCTGGTTGGCTTTTGATTTAAGGGCACAGTCCATCAGGCAGAGGAGACCTGTGACACTGCTTCTATAATCAGGAAAGAGAAGAAATGGACGTTGGGGCACACCTTGTCCTTTCCATTGAACTTGGACTTTCAGTCTGGGATGGTGCTGTCCACATGTCCACTCTTTCCTCTTCATTGACTCTCCCTGGGAATTCCCACGGACTCACCCAGAGGTCGGTCTCCCATGTGATGCTAAATCCAAACAAGTTGGTAAGGAAGGGGAAGCATTACAAATCCAACCACAGCTCATTGTCCCAGGTCTCATCTGCTCCTTTGTGAGCCCTGCTCATGCTCACAGCTCCTGGTACCTACAGACCGGTTTTTAACTTTTCCTTCTTTGTCGTTGTTGATGATGCTACATTTATTTGTTGGGTGTGAGTGTGTATGTGAGTATGTGAGTGTGTATGTTTAAATGCCATCCACATATGTGTGAAAGTCAAAGGACAAATTGTAGGGGTTGGTTCTTTTGTCTACAGGCACAGGACTGTCTGAAACACAAACCTCTTTAGTCTTAATGATAAAAACAGGGAGTAAGATATCAGGGTGAAAGCTCAAAGATCAGAGAAGCAGAGCAGCAGCCACTAGAGTCTCCTTAGCTCTACAAATCCTCAGTCGGATTGAGGGCCAGATCCTGACTCCTCCAGTTTTATATTCCCGTCATCTCCCTAGTGCTGGGATTAAAGGCTGGGTTATCACCATCTCCCTAGTGCTGGGATTAAAGGCTGGGTTATCACCACCACCTGCTGTGTTTCTCCTTTTTTAGACTGGTTCAGTCTCCTGGAGCCCAAGGTGGCCTTGAACTCCTGATCTTCCTGCTTCCTCCTCTCAAGAGTTCAAATTAAAAGTAAGTGTCACCACTGCCTGGCCTCTACGGTTAACTGTGGCAAACAAAATATCATACAACACATAACTTCCATTTTTAAATATTTATTTTTTTATTTATGTGAACTGGTGTTTTTCCTGCATGTATAACTGTGTAAAGGTGTCAGATCTTGGAATTACAGACAGTTGTTAGCTGCCATGTGGATGCTGGGAATCGAACTCAGGTCCTCCGGAAGAGCAGATGGTGCTCTTAACCGCTGAGCCATCTCTCCAGCCCCATAACTTCCATTTTTAAATTGATGTGTTTTTATTTTTCTCACTCACCCTCTGCTGACCTTTCGGTGTTGAGCTGTCTGCTCCTTTCACACTGACTCAGGAGGCAAGGCTGTTAAGTTATGATAACTCACACAACCTTGTGGCTGATGGATGGCATAGATAGGGGAGCCCCACGCACCATCGGTGGAAGGCTGAGCGGCAAGGACACTTAGACTGGGCCCATGTGGAGAGACTTTATTACTATGGAGAGGAGAAGAGCTGGATGGATGGGGCGGGGGAGAAGAGAGACGGGGAGAAAGAGGCGAGAAGGAGGTGGTCAGGGGTTGAGAAGCAAAGCGAGACCTTTGGCTGGGTGGGGAAAAGGACAGACAAAAAGGGAAGGGGCCCGAAGGTGGGAATCCTTGGAGCTTGACGTCAGAACTCGGGGCGGGGCCAGGCTAATTGCCTTTGGCTTCGGGGAGGGGCGGGGCTTCGGAACCCTAATAATGATTTTATCTCTCTTCATCTTCCTCCTCTTGAGCATCTGTTGAGATTTACAACCTGCCTGCCCTGGTAACACCATTTTGTGAGGTTGCTATGACTACTAAGTAAACTAATGTTGGAAAAGTGTGTAGAGCAGAGCCGGGGCATAGAAAACATCGTAGCGGCTAGGATTATCTCTGCTGCTACTATTGTTAGGGTCCCATTTCTGTTCTGTGGGAAGCTGGAGTCCCAGCGATGTCATTCTAAGTTACTGGGGATATTGGAGTTTCATCAATGTCACTGTAAACTACTGGGGAAATTGGGGTTTCTTCTTTTGGATTCTTGGTCTCCTTAATCAAAAGGAAGCTCTCTAGGACAATTTTATTAGAATCTGAGAGAAAAGCAAGAGGGCAGGGCAGCTGTAAATCTGCACAGCCGCTCGGAGGAGGGAAATGCGGAACACAAAGGGAGAAAACCATGCCTTTTGCAAAGGAGGTTGGCAAGAGGAACGGGCACATCCAGAGGGACTGAGAAACCCAAAGGAAAGGAAGCATGCCCAGGCTCTGGCCAGCAGCCAAAGAGAAAATAGATAGAAATGAGGAATGGGGGCTGGAAAGGTGGCTCAGCGGTTAAGAGCACCATCTGCTCTTCCAGAGGACCCGGGTTCGATTCCCAGCATCCACATGGCAGCTAACAACTGTCTGTAATTCCAAGATCTGACACCTTTACACAATTATACATGCAGGCAGAACACTAATTCACATAAAATAAAAATGAATATTTTTAAAAAAGGAAAAGAAATGAGGAAAGGAAATTAAAAAAAAAAAACTGGGCAGGTCAGCTGTGCTACATTTTCTCTGAATTCTGAAAGCATCTTCACAGAAAGAGGGTCTCTGGGAAAGATAAGTACACTATCTTATTAAAGGGCTAGTTACTCCTCGATGATAACATTACCTCAGGATGACCAGCTTTCTAGGGAGGGTTGGTCTCCTGGGCAAGTGATTGACAGGCCCAGCTGGATTAACTCTTAAAAGAAAGAGCTAACAGTGTGTAACCGTTTTTGGAATGTCAGGTCCCTAATGGGCTTCAATAGAACCCAGCTAACTCCACCTTTTCATATGGTAATTTAAATTCTAAAGAAGGGTTTCCCTTTCTAGTGTTGCCAGGGAAACAGGAAGGACGGGTCCATTCTCAATGGCCTCCAAGCCTGAGAATACCTACCTGCCTAGCTTCCTAGCATTTTCATCTGTTATTGGAGACTGGGTCTGAGTATCTCAAGACTGGCCTCAAGGTTCTGTGTAGCTGAGGATGACCTTGACCATCTGAACTTCCTGTTTCCATCTCTGAAGGGCCAAGATTGCAGGCATGTGCCTCTTTGTCTGATTTATTCAGTGGGAAATCCAACCCAGG
Organism: Sigmodon hispidus; assembly: GCA_004025045.1. Taxonomy (NCBI): domain Eukaryota; kingdom Metazoa; phylum Chordata; class Mammalia; order Rodentia; family Cricetidae; genus Sigmodon; species Sigmodon hispidus. The sequence continues at coordinate 29,125 of PVIH01011763.1, read as the reverse complement.
GCTTGTTAGGTAAGTACTCTATCAACTGAGAGCCTTGCCCCAGCCCATGTCATTCATTTCTTTAGAACTATTGCAGCAAATCCCCATGCCCTAAATTTCACTCTGTGACTCACATCTATCAATACAGGTTGTTGTTTTCCCCATCCAAACAAATGACCAGCGTTGAGCGCCCACCAACCGACCTCCCCTGACCCTCCTCCCTGCCGCCTTCTCCCTTCACAGCAAACTCTTGTGACAAAGGTGACCATAGCCTCGCCTCACCTCTGGTCCATCTCTGCTCCTTCTGAACTCCATCTAGGCAATCTCTCGATCTTCTACATGACTGGCATGACTCTGTCAGAGCATACACCCTCCTCACTGCCAAATGCATCAACCTCTGAGAGTCCTCATTCAGCTTCAACATGGCTGCCCCTCCTCTGGGACAAGCCTAGGTCAGTTTCTGAGCAACCTCTCGCTCTTCTGTGTGACTGGCATGACTCTGTCAGAGCATGCACCCTCCTCACTGCCAAATGCATCAACCTCTGAGAGTCCTCATTCAGCTTCAACATGGCTGCCCCTCCTCTGGGAAGTGCCCAGGTCAGTTTCTGATTTTGCTCTCACTCCATCACCTGGTCCCCTTTAAATCTTTTTCACTGTTTTTTTCCAAGTTCAAGTGGCCCAAGGTGCTGAACTGGGGATACCCTGTGGTTCAGATTTTTTTTTTCATCTACACTAACTAGAGGGTTTAGTTGTTCAGGCTGAAACATTTGGGGACATGCTTGACCCTTCTTCAGTGAACATGACAACTTGTATATTGTCCCTCTGTTTAAATCCTTCACTTTGAACAAAAGCTGAGGTGATGGAGAGAGCCCCAGGACATCCCCACTACCTCCTGCCTTCACCCCCTTCAGTCCTATGCCTGTGACTCTCTTCTTGGCTTCTGTTCAATTCTCCCTCAGGATGCTCCAGCCTCGGGACCTTTGCATCTGTTGCTTCCTTTTCTAGAATAACCTTCAAGAACTCATTCAAATGTGTCCTCAGTGAGGACTTCCTTAGCCACTTACTTTAGGAGCCTACTCCTTCCTTCCTCTTCATCTCCTATACTCTCCTCCTTAGTTCTTTGACAAATAATCTCTGGGGATACATTTATTTACAGAACTTTTTTTGATCTGTTCAGGGATTTTGGTTTATTGCATTCAATAAGTGGGAAGGTGGGTGGGTTGTTTTATAGGATGTGATCTTCTAGTGTCCAGGGCCTCAGCTGGCTGGTCAAGAGGGTTCATTACACATCTACATGTATATGTATCAGATGTGGTTTGAAGAAGAAGAAAGAGTTATAATAACACAGTACACAGATGTCTCTTGGCAGTGGCCCATCTAAGACACACAGTCAGTACCAACTACTGAGGGTCTTTTCCTAATAACAGCTGCTCTGGAGCCCAAAGGCTCTGCAGGGGAGAGCAAACACAGAGCTGGTTGTTTGTAAAAGACCTCTTTCTCAGAGGGTGCTGTCTGCTGACTTTGATGTAAAGAATATGGGAACACCAGGAACCCCTTTCTTGGGGGAACCGTGGGCAGTTGAGCACTGTCTTCTCTGACTCAGTGTTCTGTGTGGCCTGAAGGCTTCCCCTGTGTTTAAGTCTCAGGGGTAAATGTTACAGCCGTCTCTCGCTAACTTTATTTCTAAAAGAAATTTCCATCTCTTAAAGGGCACGGGAAACTAGAGTACAAAGGAGAGACTCCATACACCTTTCATCTGGTGACATTTCCTAACTACTTACATCAAATAAAGTCCCAGAAGCCCAGCCTAGTGGGGCAGGTCTCCAAAGACAGAAGCAAGATGATCAGAAGCTGAAAGAGCTACAGAGTGAGTTATAGGCCAATCTGGGCAACTGAGACCTTGCCTCAAAATAAACAGTCAAAAGAAGGCTGGGGATAATGCTTAGTGGCTGAGAGTTTGGGCAGCATGCTCCGTCCCCAGTACTACAAAGCAACAAACAAAAGACAAGAATAGCAGATACCCTTTTGTCTAATCTACAACTACAGCACCTAATCCACAGGTCTATAAACTGCAGAGCACCAGTCATGGATCTAATGGCCTCAATAAGGGTCACAGACTTTGTTTCATCTGGTTACATCAAAGACCACTAATCTCTGAGTGTGTTTCTTGTGTGTGTGCTTAACAATTTATTTGACTTTATGTGTACAGATAGGCATGAGGGTGTCAGATCTGGAACTGGAGTTACAGACAGTTGTGGACTGCCATGTCAATGTTGGGAATTGAACCCAGATCCTCCGGAAAAAACAGCAGAGTGCTCTTAACCACTGAGCCATCTCTCCAGAACCCCCTCTTCCCCAATGTGTTTCTTAAACTAGTGTGATGCAAATGAAGCCCCTGATGCAGCAATGGAGAGAGACAAGTCCTCAAGAGATTGGGTCAGGAGCCTCACGATCCTGAAAGAGTTAATGCCATTATAATGGGAGTGGGTGTGCTATTACAGCAGCATTGCTAGACCTTAGATACCGCCCCTCTCTTCTGTGTGCTGTGAATGCCCTGGAGTCCTTACGGCTTCGTACTTTTGGTAGCTAATATTGAAGGCACGCAACACATTCAAATGGAGGCTCCTGATTAAGTAGAGGGCAAGTCATGTTTAGAAAGTTTTTAAAATCAATGTTTAACATGGGGGTTGACTTTGGTCAGCAATGATAGGCCTCCCCATGGCTGATCAAAAGCATGTGGACTGCAGGCCGGAGAAGTGTGAGCAATTTGTGCCATTTTATTCTTGTCTGCTTGTGTTTGTATCAGATGATATTATCACCCAAATTGAAACAACAATGTGGGGGGGGGTATTCTCCTATGCTGATATTTACTTGGGACTAGCTTTCCAAATGGTAGCTTGAGCCCAGTAATGAGGACACGCTGACCATGGTAAATGATGAGCACCATCAATAGGCTGTTTTTGAAGCTCCCCAACCCCAGAGAGGGGGTATGTTGAAGTCCCCCACCCCCCAAAGAAGAAGGTAGTAGTCTATGTGCTATTTTGAAACAATAATTCTTGGCTACAGTGACTGGTGTCATTCTGAGGTTGAGAAGCCAATTGTTGGGCAGATGTTCCTGTAGAGAGCATCTTCCATAGTAGGCTGTGATAGCGGTCTGCACAGGCTTAGCAGGCTAGCAGAAATTTTTGTGCTAGTTGCTATCAGATAATCATTACTAAGAACTAAACACTTCACCAATCACTTCATGAGTTATTTACTTTAAAAAATATAATTGACTTAAGTGATTCCATTTTGATGTTGGCAACTTTTATATTTTTTTCACATTATGTTCTATGCATCCACTTGGTGCCGTAATTATGAACACTGAGATAGAGCAACTTGGAAGACAGGAAAAATATGTCTGTCTTCCACTTGGAGAAGAAATTTCCACTTTTTCCTAGAAATCACCAGTGAATCCAGGACAGCATGGGTAAGTTAAATATCTTGAGGGCTGGTTGAGCAAGTGAGATGTTGTGTCAATAAGAATATTAAAGTTAACTCCTTTGATATTAATGCACATAATTATAGACACAAATCTGATACTTTTCCCTATATACCAAGCTTACAAAGATGAGGAGTATACTAGATATTTTGAAACAATCAACTTTGGGATACCTGCGGTATACAAATTGCACTCAAAGAAATATTTGCTATGAACTCATTCTGGAAAGTTCCTTAGGAATCAGTTGAGGAGTCAGCGCAGATCATAAATGGATATCCCAAATGAAGCCTGGCTTCCAAAATTCATGTGTTTCCATAATATCTTTACATAATATCTTGCCCATACTGAACACTTCCTTAATTAATACTGATCTTGCCACTGAGTTAAAATTCTAAAACCCAGATTTCTTTTAAAAGGAAATATTGTGCTACTGACAAACAGAAAAATTTATACCGTTTCCTTTCATCATGTTCCATAAACATCCACTGTTTTTACCATGGTCAGACGTGGTCACTGATATTGGCCTGTGGGTTAAGCTCACTTCACTCAGGACCTGAGGAACACATCCCACTGCAACATGGAGACAGAAAGCATCCCGTGAGGCTGTGGGCAGGAAGGGCTTCTCAGCAACCATGCCCGAACTTGGGAGGCAGTATGCACCAGGCAGCCTTCCTCATACCCCTCCAGGTCAACCTGGGTAACGCACCTTGGGGAATACTTTTTGTTTATTTTGTTGTTGTTGTTCTGGGAAACACAGAGCCAAATATAAGGCTCAATGAGAGTCACAATGTATCTATCCATGTAGCAATATGTAAATGTTTGTAGTAATGTCGGCTCCACTCTGAGCCAGACCTCCATTTTCCACCAACAGCTATTTTTGTTTGTTTCAATTCTGTGCTTATTCATGCCTGTGCTGAGACATTTGTACATGCATTCATGCAGCAAGCTACCTGAGAAAGTTATGGAACAAGGCAAAGGATACTCATAAATAAAATAGCTCTCAAGACATTTCCTCCCTCAAATGTGGCAAAGGACATGCATAAACAAAGCGTCTTGGGGCATTCTGTGGCCTTCATGCCTTTACTAATTTTGTCTTATTATATTGTATCTGCTAAAGACACTTCAAGATTTGTAAACTGTTGCACAGCAACCAGCTAGGATGCATGACGACCCTGAGAAAAGGCAGACATAAGAGCCTGGCTCTCAAAAGACCACACACTGCTCTGTGTGTCTGCCTTTCTGTAGTCCGGTGTTTCTCTCTCTTGTTCACCATTTCCCTAATACTGACAGGCTGAGTGAGAAAGAAATGACCCACTACACCCTCCCTCTTCCTATCTCTCTCTCTTTCCCTCTCTCTCCCCCTCCCCTCACTCCTTCTCTCCTCTTCCTCCCTATGTTCTCTCTTTCATTCCTTCTTCCTTCCCTCCTTAAAAGCCCCGTGGCTAGCATGCTACCTCATCTGCCCACCATTCCCTCTTTACTGCCATGGTAACAGTCTTGCAGTAGTTTACTGGAGAATGGGATAAACTGCATGAAACAGTCCTAGCTGAGGCTATACTAAGTTCTTCAACTGACAAGTAATCCTTCTTCAGGTGACCACAGACACATAAGGAAACCAAGCTGAGATCAGCTGAGCCTAGATCAGCAGAAATACCCACATACAAATGTGTGATGAGCAAGCAGTTGTTACATTAACCGATTTAGTTTTGAATTGTTTTGTTACGATGGCATTTTGATACAGACTCGGAAACATGGGTTTGCATAATAGTTTGTTACTGATAGATCTGTAGTATAAGCAGGCTATCTATTACTTATTCCTGGTTAAGGTGTTTGTCTTCTTTTTTAAAAAAAAACAAAAAACAAAAAACAAACAAACAAACAAAAAACCTTTTTATTATTATGTGAATTGGTGTTCTGCCTGCATGTATAACTGTGTAAGGGTGTCAGATCTTGAAATTACAGACAGTTGTTAGTTGTCATGTGGATGCTGGGAATCAAACTCAGGTCCTCTGGAAGAACAGTCAGTGCTCTTAACCGCTGAGCCATCTCTCCAGCCCAGTGTTTGTCTTCTTATTCTGTTGGCCTGTCTTATGTTTCTCTGGAAAGCTGATACCTTGTCTCCAAAAAAGTAACCTTTGATATATTTTGCCTTCTAAGACAGTCGGCAATGGCCATATGGGTTGATGAGTGAACATTTTTTAAAAATATTATTATTATTATTCATGTAAGTACTTTGCCTGTATGTATGTGGATCTATGCCTGCAGAAGTCAGAATAGGGTGTAGGATCCCTTAGAACTGCAATTACAGATGTTGTGAGCCACTGTGTGAGTGCTGAGAACCAAATAGAGGTCCTCTGAAAGAACAACCAGAGGTCTTAACCACTGAGTCATCCCAGTTAAGCATTCTTATGCAAAGAAGATCAATGCAAATTTTAGAGAATGGATCTCTATTTTTTAAGATAATCAGATAATTCCTAATTGTTTGTTCATTAGAGGCCTTCAGCAGCTGTTTGCTTTTTCATGTACCATTTTCATAAGCCCAGATAGTGAACTCATCGTTTATTTTACTGTGAAGCATCACTATACAGCACCACTTCTTGCCATCTAGAGATCAGAAGACCCCTTCCTAGATACTCCCTCTCAGTATCCTAGGACTGATGTTTCACTGCTGACCACTACATGAAGATGTTGGCTTATAGCTTCTGGGGGCTTCACCCTCAGGCTTTATAAAATTTCCTAGCAGCATAGTAAGGAAGGTCACTTAATGATGGGACAGTTAATGCCTCCTCCCCATAAGTGAAGTTTGGTGTAAAAGGGGACAAAAATAGTACCAGAAGTAAATGACTGGCTTATAAACATATTTATTAAGTGCATCATCCCAGGGCAGCAGATGTGAGAAAGACAAAGGCTGAATGCCAGCCGCAGGCTGCTAAGTAAATTAACTGTCTTGTTGCGGGTAATAAGGGGCTGTGATTGCTGGGAGTGGCCTTGGGATTGTATGTTTCTGTTGTTTTGTTTTTTAATGGACCGTGGTTGACTCTAAGAATTGTTTGGATAAATTTTCTCGGTGATTTGATAGAAGTGGTAATTTTTTCCTAAAAGAAAATACTAATAAGCCTGGGTATTCAGACTTCATGATTTTCTAACGTCTTCATCAATGGTATTGACTAATAAATTTATCATATGCAATTTATGACTACCCCTAATCCTCTTTCTTCAACTCTTGCAAAAATTACCACGAAGTAGAATTATATTCGTCTTAGAATGGATAGAAAGATAAACCTAGAAACTGGTAATGGTTGTTAGAATTTCCACATCATATTCTTGTGGCAGAAATGGGGACTCTCAGAGTAAAGCTGTTGATTTGATTAGGATGATTAATCATTAACACTGTTATAACACACTCGTGTGCACTCTCCTATCCACAGACCTGGCATTCTTCCCATTTCATCTTTAGAAAAATATTTTCTGGCTTGCTTGAGAAGAATAAGTCATTAGAAGCTCCAGTAAACAGTTCTGCGTGGGGTGTCCACTTGAGCGAGCAGCTGTCCTTTGAAAACTGTCTTTATTGTTTGCGGCTCCCAATTGCGCAGTCAGGAGGTTGCGTAAAATCAATTAAGCAGGAGAATCACAGGGTAATCAGCTCTGAGAAGCGCTGCCCCAGCTGTGATTATTTGCCAACGGTGGCAGCTTACTCCTTTATTCCTCTGTCAGTCCTGCCCACGATTTAGCCTTCACCTCCTGGCAGGAGTACATCCCTCCTCTCCCCTCAGCTTCTTTCCTTCACCCCCTGGCTGGTTCAAACCCTGTTGTCTCTCTTGAGACGTCCCCTAGCTCCTGGCTCTCCAGAGCGGGCAGTAGGACACCCTACTGGTGCTTCCAACCCTTCCTTGCCTGCAGGTAGAAAGATGGAGGGAGGTTCTACAAAGTCGCTGTTGCTATGGTAACCCACAGGGCTCTTCAGAAAAGCTGTGAAAGAGGAACCACTCCTCTGGCCTTTTGATGTATCTTTCCTAATCCCCCGCTTCCTCAGTTCTTGTTAGGTGCCTCAGAGAATCATCACTCCTAATATCTCCACCCGCCCTTAAGGATGTCTGAACAATAGAATTACAGACCCCCCCAGACACAATTTCCTTTAAGAAGGCATGCATCTTTAAAAAAATATTTTTCTTGTATATGTGCATACATGTGTGTGAGATGTAAGCATGTGTATGTGCTTGGAAGTGTAAATGCATGTGCATGTGTACATATATGTGTACACATATGGATAGGGATCAGAATTGGGTGTCTTCCCTAGTTGCTCTCCAGCATGGGTTTTGAGACAGCCTCTCACTGAACCCAGAGCTTACCAATTAGCTAGTTTGCCTATCCGATCAGTTCCCATGGTTATTCTGTCTCTGCTCCACGTCCCCTCTCTGTACTGGATTACAAGGACAAGACACCACATATGGTAGGGGTGTGTGTGGACTCAGGCTCTAATGTTTGCACAGTGTGCACTCATGTGGGATGTCTTTCTGTACACTGTGAATGTGTTTAATTACCATTGGTTAATAAATAAGCTGCTTTGGCCTATAGCAAGGCAGGATAGAGTGAGGTGGGTAACCCAAGCAGAGACACAGGAGAAGACAGAGTCCAGAGATGCTGTGCTTTACAAACAGGGCTAACTCCCCATCTGCTGGCATAGATACTAAAAAAACTAAAGAAGACGTGTTGTACCATAGCATTCAATATTATAATTTTGTATACCATTTGGCTGGGTGAAGTTTTTTGTTTTTGAAGTGTGAGGTACAACATTTATTTGTCCATCAAGAGCTTTCTGAGTATTTAGAAACATGCTGAGCACTGACTCTGTTGAATTTCATGGTGAGCTAAATACACAGCAAATACCCAAAGTTAGGGAGTTGGGACTTGATAAAGGCTGTGTGGTACTGTTGGTGCAAGAATCTGGGCAGTTAGGAAAGGATCTTAAGTGACATGATGCTTCAAAGGACTCCTCAATGCCCACCTGAGCCTAAAAGCATCTTAATACTTTTATAGTTAGTGTCAAAATAATGAGTTTCATTATGATAGTCTATGTATTCTTGCAATTTGCTCATATTTGACTCTTAGTTACATTCCCTTTTCCCCTTCCCCCACCTGATAGTCCCAAATAGCTCCCCAACAGTTTTTACAGACTCATTTTCTCAGTTGTAAAACTGGGATTATATATAATGTGTTTGTGTGTGTACCAAATGGTGATCGCTTCTCAAGTTCATATGTTGAACCCTAAATCATATTTCAAAATGTAAGTACATCAAGAGATGGGACTTTCAAAAAAATGTACATGGGGTTTGCTTGTCTTTATGTGTTGGTACTATCTGGCACTCTTGGAAGTCAGAAGAGGGCATTGAATAGCCTGGAACAGGAGTTACAGACAGTTGTGAGCCACAGAGAGGTGCTGAGATCAGAAGCTCAGTTGCAAGAGCAACCAATTCTCTTAACTCCTGAACCATCTCTGCAGCTCCCTGGAGCTGGGGTCTTCTAAAGGGAAAGGTAAGTCAATGAGGCCATGAGAGTGGGCCAATATGACTAGTGTAAAAAGAAGAATTTGGACACAGACATGCAGTGGGAAGAGAATATGAAACACAGATGTCTACAAGCTAGGGAGAGTTGGCTTAGTAGCTTTCTCCCTTATGGCTCTCACCACCAGAGTCACTGAAATCTCCAGTGTTGTTAGAAAGCGAGTCTGTCATTTAAGCCATCCAGTTTGTACACGTAATAAAGAGAGCCTACAGAGGCATTGCGAGACTTAAATAATGTACATAATGGTCTAAAGAACATGATAATGCTTGTTACATGACAGCCCTCGTTATGCATAGAAATCAAGTAGGCTCTGTTTAAAATGAGCATACAACCAAACTCACTTGTGTACTGGATTTTTAAGGCTATGACAATCAACAGATTCTTCTGGTTCCTGGGACGGAAGAACCCTTGTTACTTCTGCTCATATGCTTAAATTCTTTCAAACATGTGTCATCCATTCTTATGCTGATGAAAATTGAACCCTTAAATGTCTTACAAAAATTTTATAGGTCCAAAAGTTTCTCTTTAACTTTGAGAGATGGGAACTGAATGTGTACCACTTATCAAGAGCTGTTTCATTTTGATAATTCTACTGTCAGTGCCATCAATGACTTCTCTGGTTAATGTTCAGATTCAAGACAACTGGATAGGTTTAATATGTTAGCATATTATTCACTCCTGTGAGAACGTTCCCGAATACATAGTCTTACATAACTGTCCCATGCTGTAAAGACTCAAATTTGTTTCTGGAACTTTAATTATAATTTAAGAATATGCAAATTACTATCATTGTTTCCATTTAGTTATGGGCCAGCTGCTTCAAAACAATTAATGAAAAAATCATGTAAATGTAATTAGTTAGGAGAAATACCATTCTTCAAACAGAAAACAGAAGAAACAATCCTATTTACAATTTCCCAGATTTTGTTTGTGTATTGAGTTTATGGGAAGTCGTTCCAAACAGTAAATTATCCTTTATCATCACCCTATTCTGACATCTCTCTACTTACTTTTTTAAGAGCAAAATTTATTTAATGTTTTTCTTTCCCTTGAAGAAAAAATAAACCACAGAGAAAAATGATCTTTATGAGTTTCCATCTAAGAAGACATTGCTGTTGGAAATGCAAGTGCACTGGAGCAGAAACAGGAAAAAATAAAGGGCCAGAGGGCCAGAGGGCCCCGCCTTTGACAGGACTCTTCCCATCTGGAGATGGGACCTATAACCCAACCCATGCATCAGGGCTGTGTTGAGCAAGTCTTGCATCTGGCTTTGGCCAATAAGATGTGGAAGAACAGTGATTTCCAACCAAGGCTGGAAGAGGAACTTCTGTTCTCGCTTTCTTGCATTGCTGCTTTGAGACATCCCTGTAAAGATGCATGTTCTAGAAACTTGCAGATAACAGACCCCATGAAAAGAAAGAGACTCATCTGGAATCACCAACTGAGTGCTTCCTCAGACACATGAGGGAGACTCACTCTCTCTCTGGTCAGCTCCAAACACCAGTAAGACTAGGAGCAGAATAAGCCAGCTAAATACAGCCCCAACTTTTGATCTACAGAATCAGAAGTTAGTGCTCCTGGGAATGTGAAGGCCTAAGGTTGATGCCGTGTGTCTGCCTCAAGAACTCCCCACCTTATGTTTGAGGCAGAGTCTCTCGTTGAAATGGAATCTCGCTGACTCAGCTAAATTGACTGACCAGTGAGCCACAGGGATGCTTCTGTGTCTGCCTGCCCTGCTCCACGATCATCGGTGCACATGTTGCTTCGTTGTCCAGCTTTTGTGGCTGTGCTGGGAGGGTCAAACTCATACCCTCTCATTCGCATGATAAGAACTTGACTGAGCCCATGTCCCCAGACCCGGCTCTAAGTTTTGTTATTTGCAGCAAGACAACAATAAGACATAGGAAGAGTCTTTGAACCTTCCATTATAATAAAAACCAACAGCCAACCACTCAAACCAGGAAAGGAAGGGGATCTCTCCTTTCTGATAGAGGACACCACAGTGACTGGCACACTTAATAGTGATTAATAGCAATTTTAATCTCACACTTAAGGCATTTTCTGCAAGGTCATGAACAAGACAGGGTTTCCTCATATTGGAGACTCTAGCCAGGAAAATTAGAGAAGTTTCAGGGGGAAAACAAAGGCATCCATATGAGAAAGGAAGAAATATAGCATTCTGCTTGCAGATGACAAGAAATTGTATAAAGAAAATCCTAAGGTGACCCAGTAAGTAATTCAGAGCTAATAAATGTCTTACTTTGTTTTGTACTGCTACCAGAGAATGCATGAGACTGAGTAATTTATATAAATTAGAAACTTTTCCTCATGGTGAGGTCCTTTTCACTATATCATAACATGGTAGAAGGTGAGTGGGCACAGAGATGTGGCCTTCTTCCTGTAAAGCAATTAATCTTATCACAGAACAAAAATCCGTGCCTTAGTGTTCAAAATGGTATGATTCATAAAAGCCACAGGAGCCACCTAAAGTTGGCAAAAATATCAACTTTAGGGCAGTTGTAAGGTAGTAAAGTAAGCATCTAGAGAACTTTCATTTACATTCACCAATAATTACCATTATTGCATGCAGAAAAACTAACACCAAATTATCTGAGATAATCCATACCCGAACTTCTGCACCCGCTCTTTACATCAATTATTTGCAATGGTTTTGTTTTTCATTCAAGATTCCACCTGGGCTCTTGTATTACACCTGGTCATGTTATTTTGGTCACTTAGTTTAGGTATCTGATGGGTCATCTTCATGGTCAAGTTGGCTGGATTTAGAATCTCTACAGAGTAATAGCTTTAGGGGTGTCTATGAGCAGGTTTCCAGAATGGTTTAAAAGTTCTGAAAATCAGTATGGAGAATCCTTAAGAAACTAAAAGTAGGGCTGGAGAGATGGCTCAGAGGTTAAGAGCATAGCTGAGTTCAATTCCCAGCAACCACATGGTGGTTCACACCCACCTGGAATGAGATCTAGTGCCCTCTTCTGGTGTGCAGACAGAACACTGTATACATAATAGATAGATAGATAGATAGATAGATAGATAGATAGATAGAACTTAGGAGATAAAAAAGAAACTAAAGTAAATCTACCATATGCCCAAAGGGTTCAGCATTTTATTCCATAGACATTTTTTTAGCTGTGTACACTGCTGTTATTTTCACAATAGCCAGGAAAGGAAAACAACCTAAATGTCCTACAACTGATGAATGGACAATGAAAATGTGGCTAAAGGAAAATGAAATTTGAAGGTAAGTGGATAGACCTAGAAAATTTATATTGATTTAGGTAATCCAGTTCCAGGAAGTCAGACACTGCATTGTTATCTTTCAACTGTGGTTCCTAGATCCAACACCTCAGATGTGAGTATACAACATGACGTGACCATAGGAACTAGGAAAGTAGGTACCATTGTGTGTGTGTGCATGTGTGTGTATGTATGTGTGTGTGTGTTTATGAATGTCTGTGTGTATGTATGTATGTGTGTGTCTGTGTGTGTGTATATGTATGTGTCTGTGTGTTTCTGTGTGTGAAAGTGTGTGTGCCTGTGTCTGTGTGCATGTGTGTGTGTGCTCAATTAGTTCCAAGCACCCCTTGAGTTTCCTGAGTCCTGTTGTATTTGAGAACCCCACCCTTTCCTGGGCTCTCTGCTGCCAATGTTTTTCAGAGCTTGCTTTTCATCTGCTGGTTTTGCTTAGTTTTTTAAAAAAGAAAGTTCCTCCCAAAGTTTTTGGACTTTATGATAGGATTTATTAAAAATTCATTGAATCTAGCCAGGGGGTAGTGATACACACCTTTGATCCCAGGGCTCAGGAGGTAGAGGCAAGTGGATCTCTATGAGTCGAGGCCGGCCTGGTCTACACCGTGAGTTCCAGGACAGCCAGGGTTACAGAGAAACCCTGTCTTGAAAGAAACAAAACCAACCAAACAAAAACAGAACCAAACAAACAAACTAATTGCATTTAGATTTTAGGTCACATTTGATTGTTAAATGAATTACCTGAGTCCTCTTTAACTGCAAAGTTCTTTCTCTATTGACTTGCTTTAAGATTATTATTAGGTATAATTTTAAAAGATTATTTTATGTTTTAGTATCCCAAAACAAAGGGGGTGTAGGGAAGGATCAATAATCATTTACAAGTGTCACTCAAAACAACAATCTCCTACTCTCTTGTCCCCATTTCACATTGTTTGGTACATGAGTTTGTTTTATCTGCTCTCAGTCTTTGAGATGAATTCTTTTTTAAAAAAAAACTTATTTTTTTTTTAAATTTTATGTGAATTGGTGTTTTGCCTGCATGTTTAACTGTGTAAGGGTGTCAGATCTTCAAATTACAGACAGTTGTGAGCAGCCATGTGGATGCTGGGACTCGTACACAGGTCCTCTGAGAGAACAGTCAGTGCTCTTAACTGCTGAGTCATCTCTCCAGCCCCAAGATGAATTCTTAAGACAAAAATTCCATTATGACTTATGATAATGACAATTATTAAAATTAATATTATTAAAACACCATGCTACTTGCAAAGCTTTATCAGAGCAACAGAAGGTACAGTGGGACAGGGTGTAAAGGGCTTTGACCTTGCACCTTGGCAGAGGTACCTATTGGCTGACTAGTGATGAAGAAAACTAGGATTTAATAGCAAGTGCTTCAGAATAATCTTTAAAATAAATATGGTGGTCTTTCAGCCTCTGTAGGATTAAAACAGATGATGTGCTGGCTTTGTGCTATTACCACCCCCTTCAACCATTCATTATTACCTGTGCATTATAAAGGCTACATAAATGTGATCTGACTTTCTTCAATGATAGTCTGTGATCAGGGCACATAATCAAAAAACCAAAACAAACAGACAAAAAAAAAAAAAAAAAAAAAAAAAAAAAAAAAAAAAAAAAAAAAAAAAAAAAAAAAAAAAAAAAAAAAAAAAAAAAAAAAAAAAAAAAAAACCACTCTCCTCTTTAAGTTACTTCTAGATATATTATGTTCTCTTCTAATCAGAAATGCCATTGAAAATGGTGTGGTATTCTGGTTTTGCACATTTGCACATTTTAGTATATCAAGTTTCATTTTTATGTTTTTATCTTTTATTCCCAACATTTAGACTTAGACCTTTTAATAAAAAAATAAATATTATCAATATAACAAGGTGACTGGGTATAAGACCAATATACAAAATCAACCTAGCTTTTATACTTATATCTACAGTATACATTTCCATATTTCTGCACAATGACTGGATTTTGTTTCTTAAAATAGGGATTCATGTAGCCTAGGCTGGCCACTCTTGTAGTGGAGGATAGCCCTGAATTCCAGCTCTCCTACCTCTAGTACTCTCTCAGCTGCTCAGGTTACAAACATGAGCTATCACATCTACATCTAGCTTTTGCTTTTTAAATAATTATACATAACTATAAATGTTCACCCTTGGCCTGGAGTAGTGGTGGTTTCTTGGTAAGATACAGCAACATTTGCTGTGAGGAGTTATGCTTCCTATTATAAGCAGAGATTTATTGGCTTACTACAGCAATTAAAAACTTTATTTAGATGGGTGGTGGTACATAGCAGAGACAGAAGTATTCGGAGTTCCCAGCCAGCCTGAATTGTATAGTGACATGCTAGACAAAATAGCAATTAAAATCTTAGTAACTTAATTTAAACCATAATAACTTATTTATTTTATTTTTTAAATATTTATTTATTATGTATACAGTATACAGAAGAGTGCACCAGATGTCATTATAGATGGCTGTGAGCCACCATGTGGTCACTGGGAATTGAACTCAGGACCTCTGGAAGAGCAGTGAGTGCTCTTAACCTCTGAGCCATCTCTCCAACCCCCTTCCTTTTATCTATAATAAACTTTCTCCTCCACCTTACCCGGGAGCAGTAATGTCCTTCCTTTTTACTTCTTTTTTTATTCAGTGACAAACAGTAAATTCCTTTCTCTCTTCTTCTCCTTCCCTCCTTCACTGAGATGTGCTAGTGAGGAGACAGAGCTGAGTCTGCTTCACAATTACCTTCTCATGCTCACTGTGTCTGTAACTGAGGCTGGGGCATCATTTGCTGACTTGTACCCAGAGGTTGCCTCTGTGTAGTCGGGTAATACTTATGTGAGGATGGAGGTCCAGGAATAGCTTAGAAACCCCACCCCATTTCTAGCCTTAGTTCTAAGATGCTGTCCTTACGTAAGGAAGCAGGTGCGAAGATGTGGTTTAAAGTTGTGGAGACTTGGCTGGGATGGGCTTCCCAGTGGCTTTATTGTAAAGTGTGAGTACTAGGGCTGGAAATTGAAACCCAGAGGTCTCAGAAACCTCCTCCCACTCAACTCAGGGCAATTCCCAGCTCAGCTATTTCCTTTGAAGTTGCTGTCTGAATGATGTAAACCACTGACAACCAAGAGGAGCAGGAAAAACATTTCCAAAACATCTGTACAGAGTCCACTTGCAGCAGTACCAGGGGGCCGTGGGGGCGGTAGGGCAAATTAACAGTTGCAGTGACAGCCTGCATGTTCAAGATGAGGCGCTAAAAGGTACTTTGCACATTGCTAAATACAATTGCCCTTCCTTGTTCAGAGTTTGGATGTAACAATGGTTGATTACTATGCACAGGCTACTTTATCTCAATTTTTGATGTGCACAGTAGCTTACACATGGGGACACTAATCATGGAAGTATGTGGAGGCTAGCAAAGGAGAATCTTAGTCCTATGGGTTTGACCTTACATGGGAAAAGTGCCTGTTAAATAATGGCAGCCTCATTATCTACTAGGCATACTGACTATCTTTGGGAATTGGGAGAGACTAAACATACTAGTCATCTGGGGATCACCTCTTTACTGGGATGCCTTTCACATGGAGGGGTGAATGGGATTTGCTTTCTGTGAGGTGAATGTGAGAAGTTTGCAGGGGAGGATTCCAGTTTGGAGAAGTTGGCTCAAGCATTGTCATGGATAGCATAGTAACTGCTCAAGTGTGGAGCGTGGTCTCACTGAGATCCCATAAGCTTCATGAGACACAGTGCTGGGGGCTCAGGCGATGTCTCAGTTCAGCTCTGTTTTCACAGACTCTGGGAGATAGTCTGATTTCAAGCAATAAAAGGTTTGGTTCCTCTCACACGGAATTAGTGACCCGGATGCCTGCTTGTCTCCATTTTAGCTGACTTCAGAGGGAAGCTCCATGGCTTGAAAATTAGAAAGAGCTATTGTAGGCATAAAGAATTGCTCTTCCCTAACCCCAACAGAATTAAAACTGGTGGTCCCCACTGCTCCTCTCCTGGGACTCATGGAGCTAGGGACCATTGACAGAAGAAAGCTTCCTGAAAGGAGAAAATCCTCTTGGCTTTACAAGCATCAAAATTAAGGAGATAAAGGTCAGGTCTGTAGGGTGGCAGTGGGTCTTTGTTCCCCTCTGAGCTGAGCTCCATCTTCAAATGCCCTTCTACAATGTTAGGCATTGTGATTGAGAATTCCTGGAAAAGGAGCTATGGCTAGCTGGGAACAAAACACTCCTGGATGGAGGTTTTTTTCCTGTTGTTGGTTTGGTTTGTTTTATTCTTTTGGGGTTTTTTTGGTTGTTTTATTTTGACTGAAGAGACTGATGGATCAATTGGAATTTTGGTACTCTGGAGAGACTGGAATGTTACAGGTTCAGAGACTAATTTTTGTCTTGGGCTAGTTTTAGTCTTCTGGGATAGCCATTCCTTGGCCCACCCACTTTGGAACTAAAACCTCATGATAGTAAATAAAAACTTCTTAGAAGTTATTAACTTAACAGGACGCTAGCTTTCACCAATCCAAGAGCTAAGAATCAGTTAGCATCTTAGGTCTGTAAAATAGCTTCTCCATTTCATTGTACCAGGCTCTCTCATGTACCCACCAATGCATTTTAAAATTGCCTTGATTTATGACTGTTAGGGATCTCTCCTGGAGCTACCCTTTCCAAAACCCACCTCTTCAGAAAACCCACCAGAGACTAGCTCCTTGTCCAGAGCTGCTCAAGACCACACCTACAGGCTATTTAAGCCTGGTTGCCATGTTTGCTACATGATTCCTCCTCTGCCTTCCCGAGTCACCCAGAAGTTGCTTTGCTCTGTTCATTAAAGCTAGATTTAATAATTCAGCTTGATTGGCTTATTACATTGGTGGTAGAAGATATCCAATAACTGGGATTCAAAACTAATCATCTTGGTACCAAACCTGAGTAGAATTGAGATTTTTAGCAACCATGTGGCCATGAAAAACCATTCTCCCTCCCCTGGCGTTGGACCGGTTGGCTGAAGAGCTATCTCGTTTCTGCTCCTTTACTCATCATTCTCAGCTCTGATGGGGTTTAATAATGTAGGGTACTAACAGATTTGTTAGTTTAGTAGCTATCCCCAGACCCCAAGGCTACAACCAGCTTGGTAACTCATTAGTTAAGTTTCCTGGTAAAAGTACAGACACGTGTGCTTTTAGCACTGACTATACACAGTTTTCAAGAGTCCTGAGATTTCTGTGGATTTTACTGATCTCAGCTTTTAGGACTGCATAGAAGCTTTTTGCTATGACACCAAGATGTAAATCTGTTCCAACTGTCTCACAGATACCTGCATCAACTTCATGCCAAGGCCAACCCACAGGAGGTCCTTCAGAGATGCCAGCCCTTATACCAGCTCCAAGGATAGCAACTGGGCAAGTACTGACAGTATGATTTTACCCACATGCAAGCTCTTGGAACATCAGTGCCTGTACCACCCCTGAGACTCAAGGACATGTCTGCTCTTTTGTCTGGCCCATTCATCCTTGCCTCTTCTGTAAACCAGAACACATCTCTGTTTTATTATTCTTCCCACGGCTAGCCGGTTCATAGGGCCGGTGTTAATTGTTTTTTCTCCTAGCAACCTGCCTTCTCTGCCTCCTCAAAACAGGTTCCTGAGGTCTCTAGGATGGCAGCTAACTGAATGCTTCTTCATTCACACCTCCCACTGTGTGTGACCCCAACTTCTGACTTCCCCCTCCCCATTTTGTCCCTTGCCAACAGGAAGCAGCCAGACTTGACCCTGCATCCATATAGACCCAAAAAGGTTGGGATGTTGGGGATCTCTCCTGCAGCTGCGCTCTCCATACCCCGCCCCCTCAGAAAGCCGGTCAAAGATTAGCTTCTCCCCTGGGGCTGCTCAAGACCATGCCTACAGGTCGCCATATTACCACATGATCTCTCCCCTGCCTCCAGGAGTTGCTTTGCTCTCTGTTCATTAATCCAGGATCTAATAATTCAACTTAATTAGCTTATTACATTGGTGGCAGAGGATATCCAATAACCAGGGATTCAAAGCTTATCAATGACTTTGTTTGTTTTATGAAACTATAAAAGCCCTGTGAAATTGCTTCCTTTCCATGTTGGAACTTGGGGAAAATAATTCTGAGTTCGTTGGGTCATGGTTAAAATAGCTCCAGAATAAACTGTCTCTTATTTCCTTTAGGATGAGAACGTGGTGTTTCACATGCATAGCATCATGCACTGACTGACTCAACTCCATTCCCAGGCACAGTTCCCCCATGTTTCCCTCCTAAAGGTTGTAATGAATGAAATCAGAGCTGGGCTTGGGGCCATAGTTCAGTTGGGAGAGTGTGTTAGGCTTTCTGACACTTTTGAAATCCATGTGCCTGCCAGCTCTAAGGAAAAATGCAAGGTTACCCCAGGTGCTGGCGTTTTCTGGGTCCCGTAGCTGTGCATGCGCCCCCAGCAGTCAGTCAAAATGCCTGGCCACCCCAGCCTTATATCCTGAGCCTGCGCACTGTGGCACCTCACCACATAGGCCCCTTTATGCTTATGCAGAGTGGCCTGTCACCCATATGAGCAAGTGTGACCATGTAAGCCCCCTGTACGCATGAGTAGAGCCACCCTTAAAAGCTGACTCCACCCGGTCCCATTCTCTCCCTCTGTACAACCTCCTCTGCCGGGGCAGAGGCACCTCACTTCTCTCTGTCCTGGGTTTTGATAATTTTTTTGTGATCCATTATCATGCACTCATAACAACAAAGTGTATGGTTAGCATTGATGAATTAAGCCCCAGCCCTCCATAAACTGGGTATGGTGATACAAACCCAACACTAAGGAGGCAGAGGAAGAGGGATTGAAAATTCAAAGACGGGGGCTGGAGAGATGGCTCAGAGGTTAAGAGCACCGTCTGCTCTTCCAGAGGACCCGGGTTCGATTCCCAGCACCCACGTGGCAGCTAACAACTGTCTGTAGTTCCAGTTCCAGGCAAACACCAAGGCAAATAAATAAATAAATAAATAAAGTTAAAAAAAAAAGAAAATTCAAAGTCCTCCTCCTGAGCTAGAGACCTTGTCTCCAGTAAGTGGTGCTGGCCATTAAAGTCCATCCCATGGCATAGCAGACACAATACCTGTCCTACAAGGAGGTATCTTCTGGTGTTGAGCCCTATTCTGGATGCTGGGCTCTGTCAATGTGTCCTCTTGCTGTCCATGTCCTCTCTACTTCTATCAGCAAACCCTCAGGCTTGGGCATTTTCAAAGTGAACTCTTCCACCTTAAACAAGGAGTTTCACTGATATCCACTGCGGAGCACAATGCTCTACCCAAACGTCTCAGGACAACTGCTATAGATTCCCTCATCGTCTCTTGTTATCTATAAGCGGTAACCTCCACCTCCCCTTGCTAGGCCTTTCTTTTCTAATCTATAAGACACCTTGGCCCAGGTTTCTCAGAAGTAAAGAGAAGACCATTGGCGAATAACACACAATGTTTTTATTTGGTAACAACTCAAATGATCCAAAAGTGCAAACCAGAATCCTACCCTCTTGTCCGTCAATTTCACTAACCCATCTTTAAAAGATAGCCTTGGAGCCATCCGAATTTCCTTCTGTTATATTCTTCTCAGTATAATCTTCAGTATCTAGCTTTGTCCACAGTTTTAGCACAGCCAGGAGACAGGGTCTTTTAAAAACTAGTTGTGTTGTGCCCATGTCTAGAAGACCCCCAAAGACCACCATGGAGTTGGACTTAAACAGGTTCCAAATGAACCCGGGTTGATAACTTTTGTTCTAAAGCAGTTATTGGCCCGAGTCCCAAGGGGAGGGTTTGTTTTTGCTGTTTAAAGAAAAACCTGCATAAACTGGGTGCTGCACGTCTTGGCATTCCAGGATTGGGCAAAGGGGTACAGGGTATAGTAGCTGTTAGCTAAACTTTCTGGTGAGAACCTAACTTTTGAATCTATTGGCTGTCAGGCTCACTCCCAGACCTGGGCCCCGCCCTCAGGCACCAAAGCTTCTCTGAAACAAAGCTTTTAAGGAAAGATCCACACAGTCTCACCAGGTGTATCTGTTAGTCTAGGAGGAGACTGGTCTCTGGGTTTTTTGAAATTGCATCAAGGCTGGAGAGATGGCTCAGAGGTTAAGAGCACTGACTGTTCTTCCAGAGGACCTGAGTTCAATTCCCAGCATCCTCATGGTGGCTCACAACCATCTATGATGACATCTGGTGCCCTCTTCTGTATAATGTATAATAAATAAATAAATCCTTAAAGAAGAAAGAAAGAAAGAAAGAAAGAAAGAAAATTCACCTACAGGGTGCAGGGCACAAGGAAATTTAAAAATCAGCAAGAGGCCTTGCATATGGGAAAAAAGAAAGGAAAGGAGAGAAAGAAAGGAGGGGGGGAGGGAGGGAACAGGAAAAGAAAAGGGTCTCTCCAGGTGGAGATTGGGCTAACCCTAGACTTTCTAAGCATCTTTAAGAAGAACCAGGGAGGCCAGTGGCCTGAAGATCCAGCTATCCTGAAGAAGGGAGGCTTGAACTATTCTTGTGGGTATCAAAGGAATCAGCCTCTCTGGCCCTGGAAGGTGAGAGCTAGGAAAGAGCTTCAGAGCCCCATCCTTCCCACTCTGCTCAGTGGAGGTTCTACAGACCCTCTGGGAACCAGGAGTGGGGTTGCCAGTCAGAATACAAGAAAGGGTACAAAACGTTCACAGATAAAAATAAGTGGCCATCACCAGGCTGGGAAGTAAATTAACTTTGCTTCAAATGTAAATGTCCGGGCAGGGGCTGAAAGTGCATTCTAATGACCTTGTAGGACCAGATGGAAGAAAAAAGCAACAGATCTGACCCAGCCCAGTCTGAGACTTTAATTTCCTCCTTTGAGCAAAAGGACAATGAGGGCTGATGGAACGGAACTGGTTACAGGGCTGCCTGTTAAATGTGAGAAGGAACATATTGAAGTTTTAGAAATGTACTCAATTTTTCCATCCCTAGGAGGCCACTACAAAAATCACCACACAGGCTCTGCCTTGGGCTAGCAGCAGTCCAGGCTTCTGGAAATAAGACTTGAGGTTAGCTGAGATCAAGGGTGTCACTGGGCTCCACTCTGACATGTCCTGGTTGTTTCTCTTTAAAAAAAAAAAAAATCTTTCTGTGACTCAGTTTCCCTATGTCTTTTTCCCTATGTCTTTGTCCTCAGTAAATCTGGGCTCCCCAGAAACCCTCATATGCTATCCCCAACTCCCATAATCTTCAAAAGGTTCAATTTGAAGTTAAAATGTGAGTTTGGGGTGTGGTGGTGCCATTTAAATGGTGTTATTTGTTCCTCCAGCTGAGAAGTGCTCATGCAGCCCTTGTGAGTGGTGACAGTGTATTTGGATGTGCCTTCTGAGTTCTGAGGGCACAGAGAAGCCTTCAGGTTTAGCCTCCCCTGCCTTGGTGGGAGTTTATATATTCCACATCTGGGCCTTGAAGTAGCTACTATGTAACAAATGGTGTTTTACACAATGATGGTTTTTTTTTTGTGATGCCAGTGAAACTTGCAGTAGTAAAGCTAATGTCTAAAGGATTGACTAATGAGCTGGCCTTAGGTAATAGAAAGTAGCACTCAGTCAAAGGAGCACTGTCTCCTGACTGACTAGAAGGTATGTAATTCACTAGCTAGGCTTGTTAGAAACTGTAGCAAGAAACGTTTTGTGCTGTAAATTTAGGGTTGCTGAGAAAGTTTTGGCTAATATTTGCTCACCAAGATTGATCTCTAATCCTACTCAATTTCCATAACAAAAGACAGAATAGCCCCCTTTGAAGCTCAAATGATGCTGTTATAGGGGTTGTATATCAGATATGCTCTATATCAGATATTTACATTATTATCTATAAAAGTAGGAAACTTACAGTTATAAAGTAGCTATGTTAATCCCACCAATAGAGAATAGGACTACTGCCATAGTTTAAAGCCAAACATGAAGCAAGCTTTAATTAAATACTGGCCAGGTGCATGGGAAGTGGCCCAGAATCAGTTTGTAGTGACTTAAAAAGGAAAACTCATAATTCAGTGTATTTCTCATTAGGTCCAATCAGGGGCAAGCATACATCCTGACATAGCCCCTGTAAGTATTGCTGGCACGCAGCAGCTACGCTACATGGTAAACACATGCTAGCCTAATAATCGACGTGGCCTGTATATGGAGGACACACCCCTAGGCATGGCCAGGTAAATCTGTGCCTGCCTGTTATTAGGAGACACCATGTGAAAGTCATTCTCTTTTCTCTTCTGATTCTCTTCCCTTGTACTCTCTCTCAGCAACTTCCCGAATACACTCTAGTGTGGCAGCTGGCAGTGTGTGTCTGTCCTCACGTGGGAAACCAACACCCCCATCCTGTGAACCTCCTGCCCATATGTAATCAAGAACATCCTGTGAACCTCCTGCCCATATGTAATCAAGAACATCAGTGTAGATGGATCAAAGAATCTTTGGGGGAATGAAAAACGTGGGGTTTCTTATCTCCCATAAACAATACCCTCTAGCATTTCAGGAACTATCAGTCCTTGGGGAGGGGCTTGCTTGCAAGAGGCATTTTTGTTTCATATGGATCTCTTAGGCATAGTAATTAAAACTAAAAGCATAACTTGGGCTCTCACACAACAAAAATAATTTTATGGTTTTAGCCTCCCCTTCCTTGCTCATGTGGTGATCACGGCAGGCAGGAAAATAATGTTCCACAAAGAGACAATAATACTCAACTTGACCTTATTTTATTGTAACCGATTCTGAAAGAGGACTTCGAGAGTCTGGCCCAGATCATTTTATTTTAGCCATATTTAAGCATAGCACAATTGATAGCATGCACTGTCAGTACTCAGGTATCTGTACTAGTCAGCCCAGGGTCATGGACAGGGAGGCATTGCTAGTACTTAGGAAAATACCCAGACATCCCAGAGTTATGTAAGTCTGTGTGCATGCACTCTATTTGCAGGTGCTAAATCCCTTATTAAGGGCAAGCCCTTTCCAATTTCTCTCTTTTCCTCTCTATTCCCACGAATTCTGAGTCTGCACCTCCCTGCTTCCCCCTTTCCCTTCTGTAAGGATTCCTGGCACTCCACATGGTTGAGCACCCAACAAGGGATGCACCTCATACAGAGGCACGACCCCAGGTGCGGCTGCATAAATGTGTGAAGCACTGCATACAGAAGCACCTCCCTAGATGCATACGGAGGCACGCCGCTAAACATGACTATGTAAACCCATGCACACCCCTTCTCTTAAAAAGAGATGCCATGTTTTGGTTGCTCTTTCCTCCTGTCTTGCTTCTCTGTTTCTGTACCAGCCTGGGAACTAACCCTAACCCTAATCCTAACCCTAACCCTAACCCTAACCCTAACCTAACCCTAACCTAACCCTAACCCTAACCCTTGGTAGTGCAAGTGTGGAGAGCTGCGTGTAGCCACGCCTTAAAGATGGTGCTGGCTTCCACCCTCCACCTTCCACATGGTGAGTGCTCTCAGTGACAAACAATTCCTTATATGGCTAAGGCTGAGAATCTGGCTTGCTTCCGAGTACCTGGACCTATGGGTGGTACCCATGTGGAGTACTGGGGTTGGCTGCCCAGAGGCTATTTAGGCTGTGGGGCGGGTTTTCCCCAGTGAGAGAGAGAAGATGTAGCAAGTCAGTCAGTCCCCGTCATAAGTAAGTAAATCAGAAGTCAGAAAATTAATCAAGGTTCCTGAATAAAACTGCTGAAAGAAGAGCTAGTGTCGCGTCTTCCTTGCTAGCGAGGTGGGCGCTCGACATGCAAGTATGTGTCTCTTCTCAGACACGAAACCAACACCTTGTCTTTTTTTTTTCTCCTTTCTCTCTCCCCTCACCTTTTCCCCAATAAAACTTTCCACTGTGAGTACTAGCACATGGTGTGAGTGACTTTCCGACATGCCCCTTGGCCCCAACTCACCAAGGTCTCTGCATGCCGTTTTTAAAAAATACAACACTACCTACTTTCTGCCTTCATGCAATAAGGGGCAAGCACATATCCTAACATACTTCCTGCCTACAAGCAATCAAGCGTATGCCTATGTGCTGTCAAGCAAGCATCCTGCCTATGTACAGTCAGGGGCAGGCAGGTTTGTTTACAGAAGTGAAAATGTGTGGTTCGTTATGCTACATGAACAAAATCAGGCAATTAGAACAACAGTCACCAGATCCAGGAAGATCTCCGTCCTTGAGCAAGTGGGGCTTACAGATTAGAAGCATTTTTGTGTTATAGTTCTCCTAAACACAGTAATTTTAGACTTTTAAATATAATACTCATCACACACACACACACAACAATAAAGGAAAATTCACTTACCCTTTGACCACCACCAACATGGTGACTGTTCATCAGTGTCCCCGCACTCCGTAGCCTTTGTCCACTGGCTGCCCATTTACAAATCAGTAGCTCACAGTAGACCTACAGTTCAGCTTCTGCTTTCATTTGCCATGTTCCATCAGTTTCTCACATTGCTTTGTGGATTTTAGAACCATATTTAACAATCATAATGTCATATGACTTTTATATCACAATTTATTGAATTGTTCTCCCTCTTATGGACACATGGATTATTTCTGATTTTTTTGTCCATCATTGTAGTCCCCTGCTCTGACCTTCATCTGCACTCTGAGCCTTGAAGGACAAAGCCTGTGGATTGCTAGCTGCATTCCATGCTCCATGCCCTGTCTGGTATGTTCCTGCCTTCCTGTGTGTGTGTGTGTGTGTGTGTTTGAGCTGTTTATCTGCAGTCAGTAATTTTCCAGCCACCTGGGAAATTTCCAATGTGCTCTGCCCTTGGTAGCACCGGGTATATAAGTCTGAGATTGACCTTCAATAAGTGGCATTCTCCTTGGATCCTTGGATGAATGACTCAAGTGTCTATATCTTTCAATCTCCAGGCCAGGGCCTACCTCACCAACCACCCAGCTAGCATGGGCACTACACATCATCAGTAACATTTGAAACAATGGATACCTTTATTTCCTTCTCCATTTTAATGGTTTTTGCTGAATAAATTCTAAAGAATTGGATTAGTCGGTCACAGGCAAGAACAGTTTCAGTAATGTGCAACTTAATAGGTATTGCTGAGGTTGCAAGTGACCTCAGTGAAAAGTCACCGAGCCTTGTTGTGTGTAGTAGTACAAATGAGACTCAGAGCCAAATATCAGGGGAAGGCTGAACTATCAGAGACAGGAAGCACCACAGTCAATTCTCACCCAGCTGTCTTGCAACTTCCTCAGCCTCGGTCGCTTCTGCCAGTTGCTTCTATCGGTTGCTTTTGTTTGCCTGGTTTCTACAGCCCTTATATACCCTATTGATAGACCCCAGACTCGCAGTACTATCCTCAGGAAGGGGGCCCCCAAGAACCCAGACTCCAGTCCAGTTGATGCAAATAGCAAAAGGATTTATTTCATCTGTACAGGCAGGCTACCTCCCTGCCTCGGGAGCAAGGGAGTAGCAGGGATTAACAATCTCATATGTCTTTTAAAGGCTAAGACCATAAAATCACCATATCAACTGGGGCAATACATGATTGGTCACTTTAAAGGTCATACTTAGAGTCATAAGGTTGCTCACAAAAGTCATGGGGTTGCCTTAAGGTGAGCTGGTTAGGGGGCTTTTACAACTGGGTGTTGGTCACCGCTATTCTGCTTGGAACTTCTGGTATTTTAATCACAGGTTCGACTATTATGTGCTATCTGAGTTGATTATGGCTATCTGGGCTGGGTCACTCTGTTTTCTGGGACAGACTTTTAGACTTTAGTTCCTTGTTCTCATGGGGGGTGCTCTGCTGAATACCTGAACTGCATGCTTGGGTCAGGCCCTAGAACCCAGAGTCCTTCACCTATCCCATCCAGATTAGGATCAAAGGCACATAGCCGTGAACTCATAGAAATAGAAGAAGTTCTGTCTCTGGAGTTATGGGATAAAGGATGTTGGTTACCACTGCCAGCTTTCCCTGTGCTGGGATTAAAAGTGTGCGTGTGATTGACTCAGCTGTTTATCCTTATATTCAAGGATCAAAGATTTCCTGAGCCATCTGCCTAGGATTTGACTATGTGGTCTCTCTGACATCCCAGGATTTATTAAATATTTAACATATATCCACAGTTGAAAGTCCCATCTTCCTATTTTTAAAATGAGAAACTAAATTGCTTATCCAAGGTCAAATAGCTGGCAAAGAGGCCAGGTTGGGATGAGAAGGTAGGTCTAACTTCAAAAGTCTTGGGCTTAAATCAACCTCATTCACCTAGAACCTCCCCAACAATGCCCAATTTGCCCAGGTGTAAGTTTTTCTGTTTTATATCTTTTCTGTCAACAGAAGAGATACTTACTTTCCAATACAATGAAAGTTGTAGATTTTTCAGATGTAATTGAGCTTTTAGTGGATTTCAAAGACTTAACAGAAAGGATTAACAAACCAATGCTCAGGAGGATGCAGATAGGCTTGTCCTCATATGCTGCCCCAAAGACAAGCTTTCTGCATGGACTGCCCTGCAGAATGCCCATGATATCATGGGTGGAGCTTGCAACTGACTGTCCCAGATAATACCCTCATCCTCTCCATAAGGGGATTTGTGAGCTGCTTAACCAGAATCAGATTTCAATGGCTATGAAGTTCTTTGGCTTATGAGGATATTTTAGTACATGCAAGCTGCAACACCATGCATTTTATTTTTAATAACTTTTATTATGCACTAAATTTAATTTATTATAACAAAATCATGGTAATCCAATAAACTGAAATTAGATTAAAAAACAAACAGCCATCATTCCATCTCAGAGATATAGTAATGTTGTATATATTCAGTAGTATATATTAAATGTATGCTTTTACTACTCATAATTTCCCATGAATGGCGTGTGTATGTGTGTGTTGCGTGTGTAAATTGGTTTTTGCATTTCAGATTTAGCATGCAAGTCAAATCCCCAAGATATTTTTTAGTGTTTTTCTATTGGCTATTTGGTATTCCATTGTACCATCGTGAACTTAGTACATTCTCAGTTACTGACAATTAAGACAAGATCTTTATCAGTGCTGAGATGAACACTCACTTACCCACTCTGTCAATAGCTTTCTCAGGAGAAATTCTTCTAATTACTAGATCAGAAAATTATGGCCTTTAGCAGAATGGGACGGTAAGAAGAAATTCACTGATCAGCATCCCGGTTTTGGTCTGATCCATTTCTGACCTGGGCTGGTTCACCTCTCTTTAGCCAACTTGTGGTTCCCCACTCCTGGGAGGTCACTATATTGATGCCAAATGTAGTGTGGACCTCAAAGGGCACAGTACACTACCACCCAGAACTCTTGGGTACAAGCAATCCTTTTGTCTCAGTTTCCCTAGGAACTAGGACTATAGGCATGTACTACTCCATTTCTCAATATCAATCATCTCAGTTCCCTAATAAAAAGACACAGCCTAACAGAATGGATGTATAAACAGGACCATCCTTTTGCTGCATCCAAGAAATATAGCTTAACATCAGGAATAGACAGTACCTCAGAGACAAAGGATTAGAAAAAGATATTTGAAGCAAATGGATCCAAGAAGCAAGCAGGTATAGCCACTTTAATATCTAAAAAAAAAAAAATAGACTTCAAAACTAATCAAAAGAGATAGGGAAGGATACTCTGTGGTGATATGTTACATATTTAATAAAACCTAAAATATCAAGAGATCAACCCACAGTCAAACTAGGCAGAGGTAGCTCTGGGAGTTCCAGGGATAACAGAGTAGTGGTAATTTACACAGCACCAGGACCCAGAGAATCTCTGTGAGTACAAGATCAAACAGGTAGGTGAAGAAGGTATTTAAGACAGGCGTAGGAAGACAGCAGGCATTAGAAGTGACCAGGAGCAAGGCTGAGGAAGCCGGAAGACAGCTGGGTGAGATTGGACTGTGATGTTTCTCTCTTTGACATTTCAGCCTTTCCTCAATATCTGGCTCTGAGTTTCTTTTAATACAACTAGAATTTGTGCTACAATATTTCATACTTGTCAAAAGAAAAATACACCAAGATGATATTTCAATTCATAACATATATGCACCAAATACAAGGCCCCAAAGTTCATAAAAGAAACACTAGGGCCTATATCCCAGCCTGGGAGGGAGAGTTGAGCTCCCATTGCTTCCGGTTCCACTCCCGGGACTGAGTGCTGTCTGTAGAATCCCAGCGCACTCTGGAGCAGGGGCACAGCTCCTGCTGAGGGAATTTGCACGGCTTCCCACCACGACCTCGAACTGAGCGAACCAACAACTGCAGGGGTCTCTGAAAGACAGAATCAGACCCTGACCAGAAAGGTGACAGGAGGCACACAAACCCGAGTGCCACAATTGACCAGGACCCATCTAATCGTGAACCACTGAAGCCATGGGCAAACGTCAGTGCAAAAAATTACATACTACAAAGGACAACATGGTAACTCCAGAAGAGAGTGGCGATCTTACAAATACAAGACCTGAACTGAGCAATGAAGAGGAAACAGAAGGAAGCAACACCAAAAATTCCTTTTCGATGATCATCGAAGCTCTAAAAGAAGATATGAAAAAAAGCCTTAAAGAAATAGAAGAAAACACAAACAAAAAATTGGAAGAAATGAACAAATCTGTGAAAGAAACATGCCAGGAACTAAAAGCTGAAATAAAAGCTGAAATAGAAGCAATAAAAAAGGCGCAAAATGAGGCAAAAATGGAAATAGAAAACCTGAAGAAAAAAGCTGGAACTACAGATACAAGCATAACAAACAGAGTTCAAGAGATGGAAGATAGAATCTCTGAAGTGGAAGACTCAGTAGCTCAAATAGATAT
>PVIH01011762.1:23816-67466 GCA_004025045.1 Sigmodon hispidus | reverse complement strand
TTTTTTTTTAAAAGAACTTTATTTATTTGCCTTGGTGTTTGCCTGGAACTGGAACTACAGACAGTTGTTAGCTGCCATGTGGGTGCTGGGAATCGAACCCGGGTCCTCTGGAAGAGCAGATGGTGCTCTTAACCGCTGAGCCATCTCTCCAGCCCCTACATAAGCTTTTAAACATGTAGCCACGTAACTCAAACTTTGTAGAGTATTATCATTCCAGTGTGCCATTAGTTAAAAAAAAAACACTCCTTTAAGTTTTAAATTTAAGTGTGTATCAGTAAAATAAAATCAACTTAAAATTCAGTTGCTCAGTTTTATTAGCCACACTTCAGCTGCTCAGTAGCTATATCAGGTTACTTAGTAGCGACATATTACAGAGAAGATAAAGCAGTTCCTTTGTAGGTATCTTAATGATCATTTGTTATTTAAAATTGTCAGAGAACCAAACTCAGATGTCAGGGAAGGATTAATATGGATTTTTACATTAATTTCTTTTGAAAGAAAAAGAAACTTATAAGGGAACTATATAAACATTAAAGAAACTATATATATATAATGTAACATTTTCAGTAAGACATGAGCTACTAGTTAGCATTTACTTTTAATCTTTAGTTAGATATAAATAGGAAGATAAGATACTGTATCTTTTTGGGGGAAAGTGGTTTTATTACTTAAAATGACTCATTATATTTAATACTTATTTTTATTACTTAAAATGACATTTATTACATAAAATGACACACACACATATACATACACACACATATGATTCCAATATAATTGTTGTGTGGAAATGTGAATGTCAGACAAAATGTCATTTTAAATTATAAAAGTACACTTATACCCAGAGCATAAAAATTTAAAATATGAGGGGCAGGAGAGATGGCTCAGAGGTTAGGAACAATAACTGTTCTTCCAGAGGTCCTGAGTTCAATTCCCAGCAACCACATAGTGGCTCACAACCATCTATGATGACATCTGGTACCCTCTTCTGTATACTGTATACATAATAAATAAATCTTTAAAAAAATTTAAATATGAGTATATTCCAACATATGTGACTCAAATCTTTTTTTACTAGATATTGATAACTTTTCTGACTGCCCTAAAATTCTCCATTTGTTCCCATAAAAGCCCCCCAAATTTCATTTTGAAAAGTATGACCTAAAGAAAGTTGATGCTTTAAAGAGAAAACCTTTTATTTGTAATGGTGGTTTGTACAATAAGAGCTGTGTCAATTCATCACTTCCAAATATTGTTTATCAGCCAGTATTGAGCCTCATGCATGTGCAGTTCATTGCCTCACATATTTGTTATGTGGAGTTTTTCCACATGACAAGAGAATGTTTTCAGTACTTAGAAAAGGTAGGGGTCCCTTTTGAGTGCAGATTACTTATTAGAGCTGCATTCAGTTTAAGGATGGCTTTGGGCTCTGGAAGGATCTTACTGCATGCAGCAGGTTCATCTGGAGAAGTTCAAAGACTGCCCCTGGTAACATTTAGCGACACCTCTTGACCTAGGCAGGCACAGATGCTCCTAGGGAAAATGTGTGCCTAAGGGCAAACATTTCCAGTGTCCTCTATGTCGGTGGACTGATCAAAGTAATTAAGCCTTTCTAGTCCTATATCCATGGAGATCTGATGCTTGACCTATGGAGAGAGCACTCTTCCTGTTCTCCTGGTACCAGATGACAGTAAGTAAGGGACAGTTAATATCTCAGATACGAGTTATAAACACAAGTAGCGACTGTTTCTCACTTCCCAACTGTATGCTCATTTAAGGTTATTTATTGCAATAAGAACCACTCAAATACTGTTATATAAAGGAAAATATATCAAGTACCCTTAAAACACAATGCATGTTGAGTGTAACTGAAGAGGGAGTAGGCCAGCAAACCACAGACATAGAGAAAGTTTGAAGGGTGAGCATGTTATCTCAACCTTGGGAAGAATAAAATTTATCCATAAGTACAGAGTTTTTCCAGTTCTGTATCAATTTATATATTTCCCACCCTCTCCTCACTAAAGTGACTAATCTGGTAGCAAACTGGCAGAAAATAAAAGTAAAGAGTGATTGATTTTTAAACTTCAAAAGTCAACTAGGACAAAAATGCCCGTCTTCATAAAATGATTTCATCTTGCTTTCTGTCTAACAGGGTGGTGGTGATTGTCCAGAAATGAGTATTGGAGCTATAAAAATTGCCTTGGAAATTTCTCTTCCTGGTTCTTTCATCTATGTTTTCACTGACGCACGATCCAAGGATTACCGGCTCACCCATGAGGTGCTACAGCTTATTCAACAGAAACAATCTCAGGTAAGTACACATCACCCCCAGACCTGCTCACCTAAACAAGCCCAGAAGGTTACTTATCCCCTTGATTATTCTGTGTGTGATAACTATAATAGTCATAACTATTTAACCACGCATCTACCCACATAGTATGTACATGTCATCTAATTCTAATGTAGTAAATTTGTATTTATTAATAGCATATTAATGCTTTGGGTTTGACTATAAAGAAGAAATGAGTGCAGATTAACTAAAGTACTTATTAACTTCTTACCATATTTGTTAGGTCTATATTTCAAATGCCACTTTTTATGTAGAGTCTTTCCTGAGGTATTTGCACAGTATTATCAGTTAATTATTGCCGTGTAACAAATCTCAGCAGTTTAAAGCATAGCATTTTCATTTTTCAATGTGAGCATAGTTGAGTTAACTAGGCTGTTAATGCTTTCCTAAGAATGTTTAGGTCTATGAATGCTTAGGTGCTTTGGGTATATTTGGATATACAATTTCTTTTTTACAGAATAAGGAGGTCAGTTTGGGCATGCCCTTCTTGTGTGCATGGTAAACTGGGGACTGAACAGAGATGTAAAATGTCTTTTAAGTTGAAGCACAGAACTTATAGGATGTTTCTTCTGCCTCAAGATTTTGACCAGTTAAGCCAGATGGTCAAATTCAGATCCAAAGATGAGAATATAAACAATACTTCTTTAATAAGAAAACTTTCAAAATTCTTTGCAATGTGTATGGATACATGATGAGATGAGATGAGGTCACCTGGGAATCTAGCATAGCTGTGGTCTCACTTCCAGAGCCAAACTTGTTCTAAAATATAAGTAACTTTGTTCCTGGGTTAATTAGGCCCAGGCTTAAACAGAATATCAGGTTGCTAATTATCATATGCATTTACATTATATTTGCTTACTAGAATGTTAGCCTAAACTAGGTGCTAATACATATATTATATGTCATAAAATACATATGTATATATATATATATTTCTGGAAATCTATCAAACTCTTTTCTACTTTTACAAATCTCAGGTGGTATTTGTGCTCACTGGAGACTGTGATGACAGGAATCATATTGGATACAAAGTCTATGAAGAAATTGCCTCTACAAGTTCTGGTCAAGTGTTCCATCTGGACAAAAAGCAAGTGAATGAGGTCAGTTTAGTAAAAAAGGTCTACCTTGTTTGCTACTTTGTCAAAATCAGCTAGGTCACTAATGTTGTAAATCTGAGTTCTAAAACAGCTATAATATGCAGATCTTATCCTTATGCCTCAATGAGTCAATACTGGTTAACAGATGTGAACTCATATAAACTGAGCAACAGATTAATTTAATATTAATTTCCAGATTGAATAGTGTTTGTGTACTAAAGATTCAATATTTACTTAGTTTAATAAAATCTTTTTGTATTTCATGTTGTTTGAAAAGTCATTTGGTGTTCCTGATGAATAACTTTCAGATTACAGGTAAAATTAGGCTTGACCCATTATTGAGGTTAAATTTGAGAAAATTAGTTGTCAAGCAAAATCCCAATGAAGTTTATTATCCAATGTTAAAAATCTAAAATCTATAACCAATAACTGTAGAGTTAAAAAACTCACAAAAACTTACCAGAACAAAGATAAAAGTATGAGAAAATATAATTTACATTTAGCTTACTTGATTTTTGGATTTATACAGTGTCTACTGACTTCATGACAGATTTCTTTGTGTCTTGAATTAAATGGCTCAGTATCTCTCTTCTAATCAAAATGCTCACTGTGTCACAGAGAACGAATAGAAAATTACAACTTTTCAGAAAAAAAAAACCAGTTCAGTAAAAATACTTTCATCAACTATTTACACGACAAACCTGTAAAATTAATTTAAAAGTTTTCTCAGAAAACATATCTGTTTATGGAGCAATAACTCAAGCCCATTATGTTTCCGTTAGTGATTTATAAACTCCTGAACAATGCCTAACAACGACAAGGTGACCCCTTGTAGATAATTTGAAAAAAAGAAAGTGAAAGAATCCAGAGGAGAAGTAGGAAGACTGGGGAGAATCTAGGAAAGAGTGCAGAACTCTCAGGAGCTGGGTTTCTGCCTCATCCCATACACTGTAGCTATCCTTGAGAGGAATAAAAGTCTTGCTGGCTGAAGCTGTATCTAACTTAGATTTTGGAAGACCTTGGGGGCACATTCAGAACCTCCTGCACTGAGAGGAGAGGTGAGAAGTTGCATTATTCTTTCTTGTATCAGCAAAGTCACTGCAGCTTAAGGCTGGATGAGATTGTGAGTCAGAGATGATGATGATGTTCGCTGGAGACAGAATGTATAGAGAAAACAGCAGAAGATTCCTTGCCCTGTGGTCATAGCTAAAGGTAGTAGGGAAGAGAAGATGTTAGAAAACTTACCATGAACACATAGGACTTGAAAAGTCCTAGAAAGAGCAGGGCCTCCATTCCATTGGTGAGTAGTAAAATACAGTGCAGGGTCTCCAAAAACAAGAGAAGAACCATAGAAGTTTTAGTATCTGAGTTCCAGACCCAGTAGGAAAAAAAATCAAGTCATTGGTTTATTAGTTTTGTTTCCCAGATCATCAACTGATAGTCAGAACTTAAAATTTAGTCATGGAAGGATCAGAATAAAAAAATGATAAAATTTCTTTTACTTTTGTTTACATTTTATTGTAAAATAAAGCTTTATAGGAGCAAGAATGATCTTTGGCTTCTCTGTCAATTGGTGCTGTTTCAGTCCCCTTGCTAAAAAAGGGTGTCATATCTCTAATTGTGCATTAATAATACTCAAAGGCATTTTGGCTAAAGGTGACTTGGAGAAATTCTCTGCTCCTAGATCCTGTCACGCATATTCCTGAATACTGATATGATGCTGGCAGCTTTATCCAAGACTGCCAATCAAACAACTGTAAAGGATGTTGGACAGTTAAGAAAGCCCAGTCTCTGGGTTTAGTCTCCTAATTCATTTTAATGCTGTGTCTGTAGTTACAGAAATGATGCTTTCCTTAGGCCAAGTGACTAGTCAGTTACATAAAAATGAACAAATCCCAAAATCTCACATATATTTTTTATAAAAATATATTTAAAAATATATTATATATTTTTTGTGACATAGGCTCTGTGATGACTGCCTTGCTTATAAATGGAGATAATAGAGGCTGGAGGGATGGTTCAGTGGTTAAGAGCACTGGCTGTTCTTTCAGAGATCTTGAGTTCAATTTCTAGCAACCACATGATGGCTCATCACCATCTGTAATGAGATCAAGTGCTCTGTTCTTGTCTGCAGGTATACACAATAAATAAAAAATAAATCTTAAAAAATAAGATAGAGATAATAGAATTTCTATTTCAGAGTGTTATGGTGACATTAAATGAGGGGAGAACATTCTGTACAAGGTACTGTGCAGGGTTTGTGATGAATAAATGCTGACTGGTATTGTGGTGGCCCCCATAGGCTTGTATATTTGAATGCTCAGTCATCAGGGAGTGGCACTGTTTGAGAAGGATTAGGAGGTGTGGCCTTATTGGGGGTGGGCTTTGAGGTTTCAAAAGCCAATGCTAGTTCCCGTTCTCTCCCCTCTGTCTGTGGATGTGAATGTTTTCTCAGCTACTGCCTAAGCACTGCTCCCCATCATGATGATATTGGACTAAGCTCCTGAAAGTGTAATCTGGCCCCCAATCGGATGCTTCATTTTATAAAAGTTACCTTGGTCATGGTGCCTCTTCAGAGCAAAAGGACAAGGACTAAGACAGGGACTCTAACGCTGTGGTGCTGCTTTTCCTTTGCACTGAGGGCACTGTGCTGCCATGTGTGCTGCAGAAATGACAGCTGGGAAGAACCCTGTATGGGAGGACCCAGGAAGACCTGGGAAATTCTCTTTTTTTCTGGCTCATGAGTGAAGATGTAAAAGTTTGCTGAAACTGTATAAATCAATATGTCCCATAAAGAGAGACACCAGAATGGAAGATTTGTTGATAGTAAGCATTATAACACTGGTCAAATAGGACTTGTCAAAGTTTGGGATAATAATTTAGCATTTTTTCCCAATTATTCTAAATTCTCTTATTTTATAAGTGCTACAAATTCTTAGGGAAATGGTTGCTTTCATGCTATGTAATCATTTAATAGACACAAAACTCCAGACACTAAGCTTTTGTATTTTATTCACTAGAACATTTTCATGTACTTTTTCTAAAGGAAACTTAGGAGCATTGTGTATTTGTCTTCATCATTTAATCAGTCTTAGAGCCTAGTGGCAGTATGGCTTCAGTTCATTTGAAGTTTTTATTTTCTGTTCATTTAGGAGGGATATTTGGAGGATCTAGGTATCTTTCATCTATATTTAACATAAGAGGAAATCCAAAGTGAAATTATTGGGCCAAATACCAGTTACCTCTAAATCACTGTGTGGTGTGGATTTTGTGCTTGAGAACACAGGTTAAGATACACATTTTAGTTCACCTTTGAAGACAGAACAGAAACCAAGCTTTACTGTACCATTCTGTTTACATGAAAGTCTGGTGGTCGTCATCTTAATTATTTCTTGCTTTGATTTAAAATATGTCAAAGGCTATATCTGTGTTAGAGAAGCAAGCAAAAGTGTAAGTTGTTAATTGGATCATCCATTGCAGTAGAGGACTATGATTTACTTAAAAGGACCGAAGTTTATTTAACGAATAGCAGTATGCCCCAGTTTGAGCAGGCCTAAGAGTAGCCATCAAAGAATAACGAAGCACAAGGGATGCAGTAAGAAGTATCTATCTGTATTCTCTCTGAGTTTGTAGAGGAAGAAAAAAAGACTCATAACTTACCCAAAGAAACACAGATTGAAAACTCATGAAGAACTGTGGCCTGGGGTACCAAACTGAAGCCCTGGGCAATAAGAATCAAACCCCTTTCCATTTCCCTAAACATCACTGGAATGCAGAATTCAAGGGTCCTATTGAAGCAGTGTTTAAGATCAGCATCCCAGGGCCTAGAAATGGGCAAGCATTGTTTTGGAGGGACAGAAATGCAGATCAAGTAGTACCATGTAGTAGATAACCTTTCAGACTCCTGACTTTAAGCGAGTTATATAATTTTTCATGCTTCAGTTGAATTTTTCACTGTAAAATAAGAAAATAGTATTAATGTTACATTACAAGCTTTTCAGATGAAGATGTATAAATAAATAATAAATTTTTATTTAGTGATGTGTTCTAGTTCATATAGTCTATTAATATTATTTTTTAAATGGTCTGTCCTAAACCAAAGTGTGTTTTACCATTGTGTGTGTTACATCTGGGATGATGCCTGCTGCATTAGGGCTTTAGATCAAGAAAGACCTGAATTTAAATGACGTCTCTTCCTTTGTGTAGAAGGATGCCTCTATGAAAACTTTCTACATTTCTGGAATTATGTTCCTTAATGTGAACAGGGCACAACCATTGCCTCATAGGACTATTGTAAATATGAAAGAAAATGAGGAATATTTGTAGTGAGTTATGTAGAATCCCACTGAAATGGAAACAGCCATCCAACTTTCTGAAAGTCTTTAAAGATGGGACTTTAAAGGAGGCATCTACAGTTTGCATGGATGACGTCCTTATCCTATGGAGTCATCCCATAATGCTATTTGAGAAGTGTCATATTCCCAGAAGGATACTTAAAGAGGAATAGACCCAGAACTACTGAAGGATTCTGTAAGACTCTTAAACACCTTGCATTAAAAATTTTCTGTACTCTCTATCATAGTTAGTAATAAAACTGTTAAAAGATGAAGAATTTAAAGAATGATAACATCAATGATAGTGGTAATAATAACTCTGATCGATTGTGCTCTTTGCACTCTGACAGGTACATTTCCTTAATCACCATTCAAGATAGGTTGTCTCAGAAACTCTGGGAAGAATTAAAGCTCAGTTGCCTACAGTCTTCTGGAGTTGTTGCCTGTAGATGTAGCCACTGAAAGAACAGGAACAGGAGTCAAAGATCTGGATAGTCTGTAAGAGAAGTGAGGTGAAGGGCGGGAGGTACATCAAGAGGCTGAGCTGGACGACTGATCAATGGGTTCCCGTACTGAGCAAACAGACAGGATGATCCTCCATACTCATGGTATCATGATCTGGGACCACTCATTAAAGAGTATATTTCCCTGATCTCCACTGAAGAACGTCCGATGGGAAGTGTGGACGTGATCTCACCAGGTATTTCAAGAAAATAACTGAAGTGAGAAAAATGAGGTGACAATTTGAAAAGTCCAACAACCTGGCAACAAAATGCCTCACAGGTTAGAGATCATCTGGCTTTAGTTTTCCCTGATGGGTCTGTGCTCATTGTCCCTGAGTTCACTACTTAGACCAGAACAACTATAAACTTTGCTGGAGTATGAATTTGGCACAGCCGTTTCTTGCTATTTTGGCCAAGAGCTACTTTTGGCTAGAATGTGGAAGAGCTCTCTGACTATGGACTTAATTGTGAGAATTGTTCAGGGTTTTGGATAATTAGTGATGTGAAATGCTGTATCTACCATTTTGTTCTTCTCTGCTCAGAATTTCTCTCCAGGTACCATTTCAAAATATAGCCTTATGGCTGACCTTGGGAATTAGTAGAAATGAGTGCTTCCTCTGAGTTTGAAAATGTATCAGAGGCAGCTTTCATATTTTAGAAAGTGACAGGAAATGTGTGGAAATGATGTAAAAATGTTCCCAGCGACCCTTCTTTGAATTCACCTAATTAAACGTCAAAAGCAAAGCGCAAAGCTCAGAGCTCATATGTTAAAATGATGTAGATACTATGTCCATATCCACGAACACATTAGAAAGCAATGTCTACCTAGTGCCAATGTAATGCTGCCTTGTTCCGCTGTTGTGCTCAGGTTGACATATGCTTGGGTGCTTGTTTCAGGATCACATGTTCCAGACACCTGGGAAAGTTTTTATTGGTCATTAATATGGTTAAATAAAGCCACATGTACGTTATGTTTCCATTTGTTTAGTTAGAACAAAAATTTCAATCATTAATTTATGATTAAAAGTCTCCATTGACCCTAGTCTTATGAACATGTGGATTTTTTCATAATGACATTTAAAATATACATAGTGCATAATATTCATCAAAACATGGTGGGAGGATGTACCTGTTCTCATTAGAGTCTTATTAAGCTAAATACACCAAAAGGGAAGCATGCTTGCCCTGCTGTGTGAGCTACAAATGGCAAGAGAGGAGGTGGGGGTGGAGAACATGTGGGCTAGAAGGAGGAGCCCTGCAAAATGAGCCTTGGTTCCTGATTTTGTGTATTGTTTCTGAGAACCTTTTGAAGCTCACATTAGGAGCTGCACTTCATTTCATAATGAGCAATGAGGTCTTAAGGAAAAAAGAACTTATTACCTATGAGACATAAGTCTGAATAGGAAAATCGTATCTCACGGTCCATCATAGAGACACTCGTGCTATCCAAACAATCATAAAATGCAGAAAACAGGATGTATACCCTTCAGTAATACATCTTATTAAGACACACACATACATACACATGACACACACACATATAACACACACACACAGCCAACAAACAAAAAGAAAGAAGAACCATCTCCACACAGGAAGTAGTTGACATTAATACCTGGGGGAATATCTCTTAGAAGGGAAAAAGAAATGTCCTTTGAGGATAAACTGTTGAGTTAGATGCATGGTTTTAAAAGTACCAAAACAAACAGGAGAAGAAAAGAATCTGTCCATTTAGCCGATGCTATTTTGATTAGAGACTAAAATAAATGATCAAGTTCAACTGTGTCAGAGCTAAGCAGATGAAATCGATTTCTTGCCTAGCTGTTTCTGATTTACAAGAGCCCCTTAAGGTAGTTACCACCACAGTTACTGTGTCTACTTTTAAAGTGTCTGAAAATGCACTTAAACTCTATATGGCTTGAAGGAGGTTAGCTATCTTTCCCATTTAGTGACTGAGCTTCTTTCTTTTTTCTTTCTTTCTTTTTAATTGGCACTATAATGAAAAATACAGATTTGAATGAAGCAAAAGCTGTCATGCATGAGTGACATCCAGAATTGAAACAGCTAGTCAGCAGTGAATCACTTTTGAACAATTGAATCATGGGGACCTGTAAATGGTGCAAGGAATGTAGAGATTGCTAGTGCTGGGACAAATACTATTTTAATGAGCTACTTTCTTGCACAGACTAGGAAATTTGGTTATGCTCTTTCATATTTTATATGTTGAATTTTAAAAGATTGTTTTCTAAAACTTTTTCTTTAGGAAAAGCACACACCAATGGTAGATTATAAAGCAACATTTTCTATTGGTTCAACATAAATAAAAATGTCTACCAGGGACAGTATAAATTTTGCTTCTTTTTTTCCATCATAAAGAGGTGATGAAAAAGTTAAAGAGCCAAAATGAGGGGTTTTTTTTGAGGAGTGTCCCTGTAACCTAGAATAAGTAATCAGAATGAGCCCATGCATCACATACTTTCCCATTTCCTTATGCATTCCTAGAATGAACTGACAGTGATACGTTATGAAAGGAAAGTCCTGAGAAAGGATATGAATTCTTTAGGAAGATCTGCCATGGAACGTTTGGTTACAATTTGGCTTTATGGTAAAAATTACAAATAGGCTTTTTTTCCCCAGTAGAATAATACATATCAAAGTCACGTAGCAGATTATTAAAATAATGTTGGTAACTGAGTAAAAAAGAAAAATAAAAATCTTGTAAAGTTCTTATGATTTTAAATAGACATGGTATATTTACATGAAAGCATCTTTGGATCATTTCACATTTTTATAATGAAATTAGAAAAAA
This sequence comes from Sigmodon hispidus, assembly GCA_004025045.1. Taxonomy (NCBI): domain Eukaryota; kingdom Metazoa; phylum Chordata; class Mammalia; order Rodentia; family Cricetidae; genus Sigmodon; species Sigmodon hispidus. The sequence goes on along the minus strand of PVIH01011762.1, from coordinate 56,373 downwards.
GATATATAGGTTGGTTAAATTACTTGCAGTTTAAATGTCTGTGAGAAATAAGAAGATCCTTAGGGCTGGGCAGTTATGGTGCACATCTTTAATCCCAGTACATGGGAGGCAGGAGTAGACAGATCTTTATAAACTTGAGACTAGCCAGGTCAATAAAGTGAGCTTCAGGACAGTCAGAGCTCTACAGAGAAACCCCATCTTAAAAAAAATGTCTTTAGGAATTAATGACAATATTTGTAAAAATTTGGTCATGGTCCTTTTAATAATATTCATTAAAATACTTCAACTCAGTAATATAACAATTGGTAAAATAATAATAAATACAATTTTTAATTTAAACAATGTTTGTTAAAATTTTGCATATGCTAAGACTGCAGTTAAAAGTATTCATAAGAGTAGGCATATTTATTGAAAATTTTGTAAGGAAAGGATTGTACTTATATATGTTTTAATGGCAAGTGATTAAGAGTAGGCTCATAGATAACATCACAAAATTGTTTTGTGTCTCTGTTGCACACATTCATGTGAGTGTGGGTGTGTGTATGTGCACATGCATGTGTATGAATGAGGAACCAAGAGGTAGACATCAGTGTCTTTCCCCAATGATTCTCTACCCTTTCTTCTGAGGTAGGTTATCTCACTGAATTTGGATCTCAACTTACTTGAGGTTACAGATGCTATGATGGTACCTGGATTTTACATGGGAGCTAGAAACCAGAACTCAGGTCCTTATACTTACACATCGTGCACTCTACAAGATCCCTACTCAAGTCCTTATACTTACACATCATGCACTCTACAAGATCCCTTTTTTATGTCTATATTTTTGTGTTTAAAATGAGTGTCATTTTAAAAATGAAAAGCATTGAAAGCCTTTGCACAGAGAAGAAATCATGAACCAAATTCTGTCCTCTGCTCATGTTTCTTTCTCATGTTTCGCCCTTCTGTTCACCAGACTTTCTGAGCAGTGATTACTTCTTCTGTCCTCACATACTTACAAATTCTGTAATCTTTGACTCCTACCCAAATCCAAATTGCTGTGCTCATGTATTCCAAGGTTCTCATGTCAGCCTTTCTTTTCCTTTGTAGAATTTGACCTTGGGAACAGTTCTGCTTTGTGAAACCCTCCTACTCTGAGCATCAATAGTATGATGCTCTTCCTCCAAATGGCTCCATTCTTTCTCCAATTCCTGCGCTATTTTCTACTTAGCAATAATTGCTTGTATTAAATATTTCTTTGCCTGCTAGAGAACCAGATGTTTAGTAGATCTGAGTGTGTTTAATATCAGTCAAGTGAGTAGTTAAAGAAAGGAAGGGACAATGAAATTTAAAATTTGCATTCAGAGAAACTGGAATAAAATGTGTGACCCACTACAAAGTGTGAGTTAAGGGGAATTGAAGAAGGGACTTGCCTTGCAGATGGCTTTCTCATGTGTAGGGATGGCTTATACCCAAGTGTAGTAGGCACAGCATAAGCTGAGATGCAGAGTTTAGGCCTAAGATTGGTCTACACTTGGGTTCAGAACTCTCTATAGTATTAATTTTCATGATATCTGTAATTGTCTTTAAAGGAATCTCTGGGAGCCTTTTTGAATTTTAATGGATTTCCTTGCTTTTGCCTTTTCATCAGATGATACTGTCTTTTGAATATACAGAACTTCATTTTTTCTTTTTCCAGACAGTGTCTCGCTCTGTAGCCCTGGCTGGCCTGGATCTCACCATGTAGACTTGACTAGTCTCAAACTCATAGAAATGTGATTACATTTCCCTTCTGAATTCTGGGATTTGCACCACTATGCCTCACTCTAAGGTTCAGTTTTTAAGATTGTTTCCACCACTGGATGTACTTTTCTCTTGGCTTGAAGCTTCTTTACATTTCCTAAGAGGACCATGAATAATATCTAGAGACATCACATAGAAATTAGATGTTTGCTATACAGATTACTTCATGCCCTGTAATGAATATATGACAATGAAGAATTATTGGTAGAGATAATGACATTAACACAATCTGTTTTTCTAATGGGAGAAAGCCAGTGAGTCAATTGGCAATGTTGAACATTTTTTTTAAAAAAAATACTAAGTAGTGCTGTCTTATAAGGATAATTATATAAAGGAATGATGAGTAGGGGAGACCCAGAAACAAGAATAGTCTGATTTTGCTGATGAATGAAGTTTACTTTCTTCTTTTCTTTAGGAGATATATGTCATGTATTTCAAATATTTTGCTGTCGGACAAATGTAAAAAGGATTTATATACTAGTCCTGACATCTGATTTTTAATTTTGACTTGTTTTTATAGTTTACTCAATTTTTAATAGAAATTTTGGATAAGACATAGGACCAAGTATATTATTATAGACAAAGAACCATTTATGAATTTAATCTTTAAAATTACACAGAATGAAATTAACCTTCAGATGTTGTTTCCGAAATAAACTCAATAGAAAAAGCCAGTTTTTTATTAATAAATAAATAAATAAATAAGTTTGTACTCTCATCCCAAATGTATGTGTAATAACTTTGAGGATATTTTGTTTTTATTTATTTATTTATTTATTTTTATATAATAAAGTCTTTTTTAATCCATGTATCCCCCTGTTACAACTCCCTTCCTCCTCCTGGTCAGCCTTCAGCCTCCATCATCCCCATCTCCCCATCCTCTCCCCGGAAAGGGCAAGAGGTCCCAAGGTGGATTAGCTCAGCATCCACTCCTGGCAAGTTCAATTTCCATTCTGAGGATATATGTATTAAACCTTTTATATTTTCTTATTTGATTCAATACTCAATTTTTAGTTGTCCTCTCCTAGATGAAACCTGGAAACGGACATTCAAAATCCATTAGAAAATTTAATTCTTGTTAAAGAGTCTAGCTTAATAAACTACTCATGTAGAATTTGGTTTCCAGGCTGAATTACTTTTCTTGGGAAGCTTACATTGTTACAGAAAATTTGCACACAAACATTCTGTAAAGGGCACATCAACTCATATCTGCACAGCCACAATGGACTTCCTAGATGTAGATACTGGTGTGCAGCTGTGCAATGAAGGGTTGCTAACACACAAATTCATAAGGTTTTTTCCCTGCATGATAGAACTCTAGGGGAATAATCTATGGTCTTATGAACTGAAAGGTCTCTTGGGTCTTTTTTCTTTTTTCTTTTTTTTTTCATGTTGGATTTTAGACTTTTATTTTTTTTTAGATTTATTTAATTTTTTTGTATTTATCAAAAAAAACAGTAAAAAGAATTTAAAATGCAGAAGAGTTAACAATAACTATACAGAGGATAAGATCATAAGCATGGCTTATCAAGGGTGGAAATGCAAATAAGATTGCTACACATATATTTACTTTGTGTTCAGCTTTCCCTCTGAATTTTTTTTCCATCCCTGTATATCCTTATTCAAGGTCCCTTCCCCCTTCCACCACATCTGGTCATTTTTCTTCTCTGCAACTCCTCATCCCCCATAGCTCTCTTGGGTCTTGAAGGTGCCTCACATTCAGCTTCTCTCTGACTAGTTGGTTTTTAACCCGTTTTCCTTGTTAATTTCTGTGTCATTTTCTAGTGTCCTGCTTCTTTTCTGTTATTTGTTTTTAAAGAACCTTGAAAAGAACTGATGTGTGTCAATGTTCACAAAGACACTTTTGGGAATTAATTTATGTAAAATCATGTCCCATTTTCCTATGAAAGAATTTGCAGCAAAGAAATAGCAAAATAACCCATGTTCTTTGAGATCAAAATATCAACTCAAATATAGTTTGTGAATGTTTCATTTTATTTTTCTGATGTTAATACTAATCTACCAGCTGTTTGGGTCTCTAACCATAAGAAATAATTATTTACAATATATAAAAGGCAAATATTTGCTTGATTTGACATACAACCACAGGATTTTACACACCAACTTTCCTTCATTTACATACATATAAATGTCCCCCACAGGTGTCTGTGTTGATGATGCCTTGATCCCTCTTGCTGTCTTCATTAGGTTTTGCAAGTCCTAGGAACTTCAGTAGGTGGGGCTTCTCTGGAGGAAGTGAATCACTACTGATGGGTCCCTTACCCCTTCCTTCCTGTTTCCTTTGCTTCCCAGAAGCCAGGAAGTAAAGGACTTTCCTCGCCTGAGCTTCCTGTCACAGCCTACTAGTCGTAGAGCCAGCCAACTACAGACTGAGCTATTGCATGAATTCTCTTTGATACTATAATAAAAACTTGGAGCCAGATACTAGGGAAAAGCTGAAATATCAGAGAAGCAGAAACAAACCACAGACGCTTCTCAGATAGCCAGCTCCTCAGCCTGTCTTCATGAGTCCTCAGATCCCAAGTCCCTCAGTTCTCAGCTGAAGAGGGAAGTGGCAGGGGAAGCTGAACTCCTCCCTTCTCTCCTTCCCTCTAGCTATCTCACTTCCTGATTCAATTTACCTAGAGCTAGAATTAAAAGTGTGTGCCGCCACCACCACCTAATAGTGTTAACCTTTAAACAGATCCAGACAGATCTCTGCCTCCTGAGTGATGGGATAAAAAGCATGGTACACCACTCCATGACCTCATGGCTTGTCTCTGTCCTCTGATATTCCAGATTATTTTCATTGAATATACAATATATCACCATACTGATCCTATCCAACCGTAGCTAAACTAAGCTTTTCTTCTTCCAAGTGTTTTCTTGGGAAAATGTGCCTTCTCCTGCAGGCTTGGAGGTCTCATCATCACAGCTGATGAGCAATGACATTTACAAACTTGGAGGAAGGTGGTCTTTCTTTACAGCTCCCAGTGCCCATGTAATTCTGTGTTTACTTTGACCTTCTGCCTGTCTGCTATTTGTTATAGTAGGTTTGTGTGCTTCTTGAGAATAGAGAAATAGGATTTTATCCTATTGCAACATTCAATTGCTATACTTTTAAATTAGCAATGAATTGATTGAATGCAATATATGTATTATATGCATATGGGAATGGGTCTGAGTATGTATGTAAATAAAGTCTGTTTGTTTACATATATTTCTGCAGGTATATATGCATATGTATCTGTGTGCATATATGTATCTGCATAAGTGTCTGTGTATTTGTGTGTCTCCATATATACATGTTTGTGTCTATGTATGTACCTCTTTGTGTGCATCTGCATGTATGTATGTATGTGTGTGTATGTTTGGACATGTGTCTGTGTGTGTCTGTTTATGTATGTGTGCATCTGCATGTATATGAATAGATGTGTGTTTATGTATGTTTATATATGTATCTGTATGTGTCTATACATGTGTATGTATGTGTATGAATGTATCTGTGCATATATGTGTGTATGTATGTAATTCCTTTACTCCATTGTGAACACAAACAAAACATGACTATAACAGCATATTTTTTCTTGTAATTTTGTTGACTAATTATATTTCTATTCATGATATATATTATTAAATATAAATATATTTAATTTATATAAATTTATATAAATATAAATATTCTTAAGTATCATGAATAGTTAAAGTGGAATTTACATAATTTAGGATGCATCTATACTAAGTTTACATTTCAATGAATTATGAGACATTTGTACACTTTGGTACCCAATACCACAGTCAAAATAGACGCCATTTTCATCACCCTTAAAATGCCCTATGCATTCTGTGTTGCCTCAAGTTTTTAGTCTGTCAATCAGTGATTTTCTTTCCATTGTGTAATTGGTGTATTCTCTTCTAAAGTTTCATATGAATGGAAACCTTTGAGTCCAGCATTTTTCTGAGCTTCACATTTCTGGGAGGTGCTTATGTTGTATATGTTTCTCCTGATTTAGTGTACTATCTATACTGTTGTGTATTTTTTTCTTTGATGTATTTAATTATGAAGATCTATTTATTCCTTTATTCTTGCTGGACATCTCAGTTGTTCCAGTATTTGCTTACTTTGGATATAGCATTTATGAGCATCTCTATGTGGTTCTTTGTGCAGGCACATGTTTTCATTTTTTGCTGAGTTTGTAATTACAAATAAGTCTTATTGGTCATGTGAAAGGAAATGTTTAAGTTTATATGAATGAGCCAGACTGTTTTCCAAAGTAATTATACCATTTCATTACACCAGCAATGTATGAGTTCCAGTTGTCCACATTTTTACTGACACTAGTCCTGCCAATGCTTTAATGGCTAGCTATTCTGATAGGCTTTTTCACTTCATTGTGTTGTAAATTTACATTCATCTAGAAACTAGTGATCTCAAGCATGGATGGTGCTGTGTCTACCACATCTGTCATTTGCTGTTCGTTTCTATTGAGTGGTTTCGGATCCTGCTTTCCTAGTTAGTTTCAATTGCTAACTTGACACAATTGGAGACAGGGAATCTCAGTGGAGAGATTTCCTCTTGTGGGCATTACTGTGGGTCTTTTTTATATCATCATCATTATTAGTTTACATAGGAGGGCTCCAGCTCAGTGTGGGCAGTGCCATCCATGAGTAGGTGGGCCTACGCGATATAAGAAAAGAAGTCGAGCAAGTCCAGAGAAACTAGCTGGTGAGCAGCATTTCTTCATGATCTCCTTCCATTTGTGACTCAAGCACCTCAGCCTGATGATGGACCACAGAGTGTAAGTCAATAAGCCTTTCTTTTTTATAAGCTGATTTTTGTTCGTGTTTGATCACAGTAACAGAGAAGCAAAATAGCTAGTGATTTGGCTGGGCATTGTTAATGTTATATTTATTGTGAGTAGTGGATTTTGTTGTACTTGTAGAAAGCTTTTTCGTTATCCTACAGCATAAAATTAAACCACTTATGAATTTGTTTGGTCTTCATTTGGTTGTGGCTTGGATTTAAAGTTCTTAGGCTCAAGTTTACTAAATGCTGCTTACAACATGCAGCCAAAATGTAGTCTCTACCAGCCTCACCATGTATTTGACAAATCTCTTTGCTATTGTTGAAAAGAGGCATATAGTTAGTGGACTTGTGTGGGTTTGGGGGAGGTTTTGTATTATACATCTCAAGGACATTTTCTTTTGTGAACAGAATTTCTGTCCTCACTTGATAAGATTTAACCTGTAAATGTACAGATTGTTAGTCAGTGAAATATGGAAGAGGCCTCTAGGACAAATATTTGCATATATTTGCCTTCATAGCTCCTTTCTCTACTTTTGCACTTGAAATTGTAGGTGTTTCAATGTTCACTGATTTAAACCTTCTGTCTCTTCAACTTAGACAGTTTCTAGACTAGACTTTGCCTTCTGGATTTATCGGATTTTTTTTTTTATCTCTCAAGGATAGTGATCCTGTGTTATTGACTGAATTATGTCTAAAGGCAGTAGTTTCCCACATTTTTCTTAGTGGCTTTAGTTATTTGTAGGTGGACAATTTTAAACTTTGTACATTCTCATGAAATATAAATGATTTGAAAGTATCTATAGTGTATTTTCAAACTAGTCAATCAAATACTATTACTTATTTGAAAGCATTTTGCAGAAAACGTGTTACAGAGAACTTCTGTAGACAAACAAATAGAAAGGACACTGTTCCTGAGTGGTGGTCAGAATGGCTGTCCTGTATTTTATCATATATATTCCTCATTCTGAAAAATATAGCTTATCAAATAGCCTTTTGTGTTTTAGAAGGCTCGCTATTACTGATTAGAGGAGAACAATGTGTTATTATGTTCAGATTAGTCAAATAGGGTGATCATAAATGTCAGAAAAGCCATCATCTAAAAGTGTTGAGAAACTGAATAATAATGTCATACTAACATAAAAATATTCCATTCTTGAGTAAGCTTTTATCTTCTGTTTTGTCTCATTTGTCATGAGAATTGAAGAAATTTTGAGGAATTCAAGAGGTACAAATATTTTAAAGGAATTAGGAATTTATTATACAGGAAAACTAAACATGGTCTTCAAAACTGAAGATAGAAAAAGATAGACATCTCAGTTGGAGCAGGAATAACTATAGTTTTTGTAAAGAGAACAGCTATAAATACCATGATTAATAATATTTGAAAGTTATTGACCATCATTTGCAATCATACCTACCACCATCACTGAAGGACAGAACCAGGTAATATGGCCCCATTTTCTTTCTGACATCATGCTATATCGGCAAAAAGTAGGTCTAAAATTGCTAACTCTGCTAAAAAAAAAAATTTCCATCATTTCTTCAAGAGACCAATTTCTCCGCATAGTTTTTTCTTCTCTTTCTGAAGTCATCAGCACAATTACACTATATGAAATTACTGTAGAGGACTGTACTTATATATAGTTCCCTGAATTATACCTTTAATGCATTGCCTTCTGCTCTGTAAATAAAACTCATAAACATTTGTCCATGTCTGTAATGGTATGGGCTGTACAGCTTTGGATGAGTAGATCATGCTGTTGTTCAATGCCAGATATATGATCCCATTTTAATTTTCTTTACTTCAAGTACAGGAATGAAAATAGCCAGACTTCACAATCTGTAAAATTTACAAAGTACACTGGGTTCCACTTGTCTCCTTTGGTATATCAACAACACTGTGCTTTTCCTGTATTATGACTCACGGGGTGGGTTCCATGGTGTATGTTAACAAGATCAGTTTAAAAATAGTGTCTTTACTTTTTTTTTATAATCAATATAAGGAGCCACCAATGCAAGATATCCCTTACAAAATATAATAATAGCATAAATATCTTTGTGATTATACCCAGAACAATCATTTGCATAACTCAAAAACAAATACTGATTTACTCATTTCTCTGGGTGGCACACTTGGCCAAATATTTTAATCTATCCATTCAACAATTAATTTGTGTGTGTGCATGTGTGCATGTGCACCTGAGTGGTAGGTAGGTATGCACACACACATGTGGTCAGAGAATATCTCTCAGGAGTTGGTTCTCTTCTGGAGATCTGTGGGTCAAATATAGATCTAGATTGTAACACCTAAGCTCAGTGCCTCTCTGTGTGAAGCCGTCTCACTGACACCCAACTTCAGGTGGTAAAGCAATGGTACATTTTATCATTTGTGGCAACTTAAGAGTTGAAAAAGTAGTGTTTATATTTATTATCTGTTATATATAGGAGTTTCTTCGTATTTCCAAATGAGGAACATGGCATATTGTCTAGCATCATTAAAGATTTTGCTACTATGGAAATATTTTGTTTTCGTATTATTCAATTTCATATTTCTCTTGGTTATAGATCTATGAGTGGGTCCTAGAGTCTAATCTGTTCACTCCTAGCAGATGTCACCTCATTTTCCCAAAGCTGTTTTCAGCGCATACTCCCATCAGTAGATTCCTGACTGTTCTTATCTATACCATTCTTCGTGTTTTCTGTCCTGTACTTTAGCCATTTGGGTTAATGTGCATGTGGTCATTCGTTTTAATTAAATTACACATGAGCCTTGCTCTTTTATTATATAGACCAAAAATATGACCAGAAAAAAATGTGGATGTATTCCTTCAGCATGTGGTGACAATTATAGAATCTAAGCATTTTAGCCTCAGCTGCAGATTCGCATGAAAGTGTCTAATCCCATTAGCGATGCTATGAGTGATTTTCCTCAACACTGGTGATTAGGTTGTTTCTGGTGATATCTTCCCGTTGACATCTAGCTGGAATCACTGTTGTCTTCTTGAATCCCACCAGTCATTTAAAGTCCCTGGAGTTATCTTACTCCTGAGTTGTAGGTTAAGTTATGCTAATGCCTGTGAATTGGTGATATTGCAGCTTATATTTTTCTGGTGCCTTCTTTGGAGTAATATTCACTTACCTGTTTTTGCACACTTTGAGTTAGCACTGGCATTATTTATCAGGTTTATAAAGTGAGAAATCAAACATTTGAGGCCTGCTCATATCCATTGTAAATAGACATTGGAAGTGAAGGTTGGAAATCGGTGTGTTAAGTCTCTAATGAATTAGTAGTTCTTACTGATTTCTCACAAGCTCCATTTAAATACATTCTATGTATCCAAAGTATTAGATAATTAGCCTCTAATTCCACTTGTCTCCACTGTGGTTGCTGAAAGAAACATTGTGGTCATTTTTCGTGCCAATAATTTTTTGTCACTCATATTTAGGGCCAAGACATTTGGTTTCTTATTGAATCATAAAGCTGTATGTTTTTAATTGATATAAAATCAAAGATGATGATGTCAGTCTATTTAATTCCAGAAGTTTGTACAGACTTTATGGTTAATTGCATTAAAAATTAATTATGGCTTAGGAATAAGAAAGATTTATTCTCTTTTACAAAACAATGCCATAGAAAATGAACCAAGGGAACAGTGCAGCAGGTTTATAGTGCCATGAGGATTTATAACTGTGATTTTTGAGGTCTGGGACTCCACAGTCAATGATGAATTGCATGAAAGGAGTCTCTTTGTGGACAAGCACTTGGAAGATGAAGAGTATCTGCTTCAGTTTTGCTCTTTTCCTTGGTAGACGGGGGTTGGAGGGTGGGGGGGTGGTATCAATTAACTCATAACTCATGGTGTGCTGCATTTGGTCCACCTTCTAATGTCAATGCTGGGTCTACTTGTATTCTTATTTGAACATACTTTAGGAAATGAACTTTATCCAGTTTCTTTTGCATTCCCCAAATGTCTCCTAAATAGGTAAAACAACCTAGAGATGTTCTCTGCAGAAATTATAGTAATTTTGCTTGCTTATTTGATTCTTCACTTTCTATTTTTTACATTACATATTACTGATATGATACCTTTTAATAAAAATGGGTTTATTGACGTTCTTTACAAACCTGAAGTTGGGTTTGGAAGTATGGTCCCTGAAACATGCAACTAATATTGATCAGTATGAGGATAGAATGTCCATGGGAGCAATCCCAATGTGGTTACCTTTCTCTATGTGGCATGGGATGGTATACCTTTTTCATATAGTGGTGGTTGCATACACTCCTGCAATAAAATCATTGTGGACAATTTTCGAAAGATCCAACTACACCAATTCTTGTCACATCCCCAAATATTTGATATCCTTCTACTTTGATATGCTACTCTATTCATAATAACAAGAAAATTGAAACAACCCAAATGACTTTCAACTGCTGAATGCATAAAGCACATGTGGTACATATACACAATGGAATTTTACTCATCTCTAAAGGCAAATGAAATCATGAAATTTTCAGATATTGGATGGAGCTGGAAAATATTATATTAGTAATATAACCCAGACACAGAAAGCCACAAGCCATGTAGTTTTTCCTGTTTGTTGGTCCTAGCCATGATCCAGTTGTGAGTATGTAATCTGTAGTGAGTGCAGCAGCCCAGAGAGTGAGAACAACCATGAACAGATGAGAATGAAGGCAGTCCAGAGAGGACATTAGAACACAAGACTACAAAGGTGAAAATGGCAAAATGGGATAAACCCCAGCATCTTCATCTTTATGTCCAGAATTCATTGTGAGACTCTGTATTTTAAAACTGAGGTAGAGCTTTCCAAAAAGAAAATATGTAAGAGTTGCTAATAAGCACTACTCTCTATCAGCATATTTCTTGCATTCATTGGCACTGAGATGATTGCATCTGGTTTTTTTTTTTGGATTAAATTTTCTAGCTATATTACAAATGACAAGTTCAGATGTATATGAATTTCAACGTTTCAATGCACTTCAGATAAGAATTTTAAAACTGTTAATATTAAAGACAATTTAAAAATGGTATTTTTATTTTTTTAATAGAAAGAACTATTTTTTTTTTGCATGTAGACACTCAAAGAGTATACAACCAAAAAAATTATTGAGGAGATATTTTTGTCAAACTTTCATGAGATAACAATATTAAAATGGCTATCACTTTGTGGATGTTATAAAATCTGTAACATTTTTGAGCTGCTAAAAATTTTGAAGTATATATGAACTATTTTCTCATTTAACTATTATTATGTCTTCTTTTAAATTTGAGTTTCACACATTCCTGGCCTATCCCTGAATTAGAGGCATTTGGTGTGATGTTTGTATTCTCTTATCTAGCTTTTCCAATAGGGTGTCTATAAGTGCCCACTCATAGCTCCCAAATCTCACTTAGTAAGAGTGAATCAGAAAGAATGCATGTTTTAAATACTTTTCTCATGGCTGTCACACATAATAAGCAAAACCAATGTAAGGAAGGAAGGGTTTCTTTTGGCTCAGCAGCATGGGTTTAGGTCAGCTGGTCCCATTATGTTTGCAATCAGGAAGCAGATAGCCAAGAATGTTGGTGCTCAACTCACATTTTTCTTTTTATTCAGCTTAAGATTCCAGTGCATTGGCTGGTGCTGCTCATATTTACAATAGGTCTTGGTTCCTTAGTTAAACCTATTTGGGATCACCTTCATAGACATAGCTAGAGGTATTTTCTAAGTCCAGTCAAGTTGACTGGGAAGATTAACACAATATGTTATCCCAGCTTCAGGTAGCATACACTAACAGGTGGATTTGGAAATGACAGGAAACCTTCTTTATCACCTGTGTGTATTTAACACAGAAAACAACATTTGGTTAAAAATGACTCCACATGCTTACTTAATAAAAAAAAAACCATTTTATAGGGCAATACATGGTAATAATTATTTTTAAAACAAAAAAGAAGAATGTTGGCTCTCAAGTTCTTAATAGGCAATGATCTGAATGTTTTGTTTTTCATTCCCTCTTTCCCCAGTCCTCTACAAAATGTGTCCCTGACTCTGTTTTGTATTGTTTCAAACCTCCTTTTCTGGTACATATAGAATGGACTTTGCTGTGCTGATCAGTCTGATTTCTAATTTAATCCATTGTTTTTCTTTACTTCCAAGCTATGGATTCTTACTTTTACCTTTCTCTTTCCCATTAGGACTTCTTAAGATCATGGTATTGTTTTCCATGGCCCTCTCTGAAGTGATGATTTAGTTGTGGGGAGCAATAAGGTTTTGCTGTAATTTGCTAAAGATGTTTGGCAACTGCTAAATAGTCACCTATATTATTTGCTAATGTTACCAATAAAATTTAGATTGTTACATAAATTGAAGGGTCCTTTCTATGATTAGAAAGGATCTGGAAAGAGTTAGTAAGATTGTTTCACATGGTGCCAGATTTTAAAAGCTGCGTAGTGTTGCATTTTTTCCGTCCCTATAGAGTTTCCTGATGATGGTATCTGCAGTGATGGCCCCTCTCCTGTACTGCCTGAAACACGCATTGTTCTATTATTACTGCCTCATGAAACCATTGAAAGGGCTGGATCTTTAAAATCCTCTAATTATTCATATTGCCCATGTATTTGATGCTCTACTGGGTAGCACTGAATGTAGACATCCTAAAAGTCCTTGGCTTTGAAGATGTTATTCATTCGTAGGGGCCTATTTAGAAGCTTTGAGGTTGGGGTAGTTTATTTATTTTTGGAATGCAAGGTTATATTTTATTTCTTACCTATACATGACACTGACAGGTAAGGATGTTAACTTTTGTATTTTTGATATTTCACTTGTAAATAAGAGCAAGTAAAGTTACCATTCACAAGAAAAATCAATAGTCAAAAATTATGGAATGATTTTATTTTATTTTTATAATTTAAAACAATTTTAAAATTTAAATATAGATAGAGAGATTATAAGATTTATGCAATTTCTTTTTAAAATCAATGCACATCAAAACAGAGATATATGAATATATATATATATATAAATGTGAAGCATCTACAAAACTGAAATTCTCCTGTGTACAAAAAGTATCCAAAGAATATGTTTGTCAGAATGTATTCACATCAACCTGGAAACTTGGAAACAGTCAAGTCATTGGAGCCAAAGTTTGCAGTGCCAATCACCTCTGTCTAAGGTGCCAATGTTTGCAGTGCCAATCACCTCTGTCTAAGGTGCCAATGTTTGCAGTGCCAATCACCTCTGTCTAAGGTGCCAATGTTTATAGTGCCAATCACCTCTGTCTAAGGTGCCAATGTTTATAGTGCCAATCACCTCTGTCTAAGGTGAGGGAGCCTCAATCAACAGAGTATGGTTTCTTTAGACTTGTGAGGTTTTAATTAGTGATGAAAGAATTATAGTCTATTGACTAATAAGATTTTCCATCTCATTAATAAGAGCACTTCCGTTGTGAATTTGATTTCATCAATCAAATTCTGTTAAATGTTTAATGCACCCAAATAATTTCCTCTGTCTTGTTTCTAAACTCAGAAAACACATATGAGCAAAGTAAATTTACATCTTAAGCAGAGATAATTGGAAAATTGCATAATCAAAATGATGCTAACAATTTTTTTGAGTCATCTTCAAATTTCAAAGACTAATCTGTTTCTGGTTCAATTTGTTTTCTTTCCTTTCATCCTTTTTCTTTACTTTCTTCATTTTCTTCTTTTTCCTGGGAGGACCTAAGAATTCTTTCAAAGGTAGAAATGGAGCCCAATGGGCATACAGAGAACTATATCCTTGTTATAATTACAGTGGTCAATGCATAAAATCTTAGCTACTATGATGCTTTGAAATTATATTAGAAATGTATCACTGAAAATGTAGGAACCACATTTTCAGAGAATAAAAAATTTGAGTCTACTACATTCTGAGAATAGAGCTTGGCATATAATTGTTATTTAAGGGATAGCCATCGAAATAATAACCCACTTACGATTTAGATTCTAGAGCCCAGTGAGAAGTGTCCTGAGGTCAACGCATTTATAGCTTCTTCCCAAGAATGAGTTTTCCTTCCAGCTAGATCTAACCGGTTGAATTTCCTTTCTTAAGTTAAGAAGAAAATTTTAAGTGTTCTTGGGGATGAAGTCTGCAATTTCAGGTATTTGGGGACGATCTTGCTAATGTTTATTAGTTATATGCTGTAAAGGGCCATTTGGGTTTCTATATCTCAAGCATGAGCCAGGCGATTTTTATTGTAGTTTCTGTGTCAGTTACTTTTGCATACTAGTGACAGAACTGCCTAAAAGAACAAGTTTAAAAGAGTATGATTTTAATTTACTCACAGTTTCTGAAGGCTGGATCTTTAATTGCTTGGCCCCATGAACTGGGGATGAACAAGATAGTTTTGGAGAATTACTTAGTGCTTAGAAGATAAGGAGAAAGGGCACTTGGAGACAGGGGAAAGGGTAGGAGCATTAAGAAGAGGGAGGGAAGGTTGAAGAGAGACTGGTAGGGGAAAGAAGGAGGGGGAAGGATCTAGAGAGAGGGGTTAGGGAAGGAAAAAGGGGGAGGGATAGAGGGGGCAGAGGGGGGAGGGAAGGAGAGAGAATGGGGGAAGTAAAGAAAGGGGATGGTGGGAAAAGGAGATGGAAAGACAAGAAGAAAAGAATACGCAGGAAGGGAGGGACAGAGAGCCAGGGAAAACCATCAGAGGCATGTCCTCAGTGGGCAGCTTTCTCTAGATAGGCTCCATCTTCAAAGGTTCCTCCATAGTGCCAACAGCTGGCTACCAATCATTCCACTGAAGTGCCCGTGAAAGTTGAGTAGACCAAGCAGAACAGATTACATGAACATCTACTTTCCTTGGTTAGTGTAAATTATTTTTATTTATTTTATTATTTTATTTTTATCATTTTATTTATTTTAATAGGTTGCATTTCTTTAACTCATACCCTCTCTCTTTATTCACCGACCATACGTATTTAGCTAATAGGGGTTTGTACTTATTTATTCAATGAGTAACTCCCTTGCAAAGTGATTTCACAGTATATTTACCCATTTTACTTAAGGTATCTAGATACTTTTAAAATATAAACTTAAGTTTGGTTATGTAAAACATGGCTCTAGAGAAGCGATATACAACTGTAAATTATTCTGAAACTTCCCTTCCTATATTCCTGGCTAAATTATAAGCTGTATTCCTGTCACATGTAGGTATAATTCTGCATGTGGTTTTAGAATGTTTATAGTTGCCTCTCAAGTCGTACATGGGCTCCAGGTTAGTAATTCCAAATTGGCATGGCCTTTCATGTGTTTCTAACATGTGTGTGTGTGTGTGTGTGTGTGTGTGTGTGTGTATGTGAGTGTGTGTGGTGTGTGTGTGTGTGTGTGTGTGTGTGTGTGTGTGTTTAGATGAACAAAGAAGTTGAAATCGAAAGAACTTGGGCAAAGAATCTGTGACTTCAGTAATCAAATATTCTCCTTAACTAAGTATTCTTTTATTACTTATAAAGAGCCTTAATGTTTATTTATTTAGAAAATTTATTATTCACAGTAGGGTATGTAATAATGAGAGCCTAATTTTGTGTGTATATATATATATGTTGTATGAATGCATGTGTGCATGCACACACATACACACACATCCGTCTGTGAATGTATCTAATTATGTAGTTAAAAATAATTTTCCTTTTGAAACCAGTAAAAGTGAAAAATGGAATAGCTGAACCCTTACATTTTGCCTACTCTACAAAAAATGATTTAATGGCAAAAATATATGACAAAGTCAATCTTTTGCATTTTATTATATTAAGTAAACTATTTTCTGGCAAGCTAAGTTTTCTTTATCATCTCTAAATTGTTAAGACTGAGACACAAGAATTTTATGAAGATAAATTAGTGAAATATACTGCGATACTTTAAAAATAGCTGGTGAAGATGACTTCACTCTCCAAGCATGTCTGAAGTGTACTTCTATTTTGTCAGCTGCTACGTGTTAATGTGGTTTCCTCAGGCAGGAAGTGTGGGGACTTTACATTGAGGTTTAGGTGCTCACTGAGTTGAAGTCATCTCTAGAGTCTCTACTGAGCCCACATTTCTTTAAAAGAAAAAGGACTTTATTGAGATATAATTCAAGCATCATGAAATTTACCCAAGTGAAGTTCCACGTGATGTGCGCATTCTGAGCTCTCACCATCACCATAGAGTTTTCGATACTTCTGTCCTCTCCTCATTCACGTTAAAACTCCATGGCCAAAAGGGGAAAGAAAACAAAACAAAAACAACTTTGGAAAGAAAGGCAAAGTGTCAAGAAGTTAAAACAGTCATATTACACCCACAGTCAACAGCAGAGATGCCCACCCCTACGAGTTCACCTTCTCCACTCTTACACAGGCCATGACCCAGCTCAGGGAACAGTGCTGTCCATAGTTGGCTGGGTCTTCTCACATCAATTAATGTAATCAAGACAATAGTCACCCTGAAAATGTGCCCAGAGGCCGACCTGATCTACGAAATCAATCCCTCTTTGAGATAATTTTCAGGCGGTTCCAGATCACATCAAATTGACAATTAAAATTAAACGTCACACCTTTTGAACTAACCATCTTGCTCTAACTTTGTGCGCTGGATAAAATTGTAGCTTTACACAAAGCCTTTTTACATTGTTCTTTTCCCACTTCCTTTTTCCTCCCTCTGCAACCCCCTTTCTTCATCATGTGGGCTCCAGAAAATCCAGCTCAAGTAATCAGCCTTAGCAACAGATGTCTGATGTAGTATGTCTTTCTGTATGTCGTGAATATGCCTTATTATCATGTGTTAATAAAAATCCTGGTTTGGCCTATGGCAAGGCAGCTTAGAAGCAAGTGGGAAACCAAGGAGAGATCAAAATAAAGGAAGGCAGAGTCAGAGAGAGGAGCTGCCCAGAAACCAAGATATAATGGGACACAGATAAAGCCACAAGACAATACATGGATTAATAAAAATAGGTTAAGTTATAAGAGCTAGGTGGTAATGAGCCTGAGCCATAGGCCCATTAGTTTGTAATTAATATTAACCTCTGAGTAATTATTTTATAAGTAGCTGGGGGCCGCGGGTAGGAGAACTTTGTCTGGACCAAGGGGCCCAGATGGGACAGAAAAACCTCAGGCTTCAAGTGTCTCTATGTGCTTAGTCGTCTCTCCAGTCAACACATTACTTATTTTGTCTAACATCATTTGCACTGATTCGCCAACCGTACTTCATGGCACTTACTGTCAGTAAAACTCACTATAAATTTTTCCAATTCAAATGGGAACTCAATACATGAAGGGTAATACAATTTGGTATTATCTGTAAAAGAAGGCTTCAAGACAACATGTCTTTGATGGACTTACTGAGATCTTAAACTGTGACATTGGCTCTCTTTTGAATCACTCTTAGCACATTCTCAGAAATAGACACAATTTAGCCAAACTCTCAGCAACAAATGAAGTCAGAGCATCATTCATGTACAGTGACTGACATGCATTTGGACTGTCCTAGTAACTCTGGCAGTGCCTCAGCTCTCTATGGGCATGTGTACATTCAGGATAAATCATAACCTGAAAGTTCCCTAGAGTCAGATCAAAAGAAACCCTACTCTAAAGTTTGGTTCTGAGCCATTATGTGACAATGTCTAAAAGGTACATATGGAAGATGACATATACCACCCCCTTCTTTTTTAAGTACCTGGTAGAGTGGAATGCAAGCAAAACACGATGGCCTGTTAGTATATGACCTCAGTCTCTCTAACTTCACTTCAGGTCCTTCTTTTTGATTGCCTCCTCAACATATATAGATTTCCCATGGATTTTTCACTAGGTGCTTAGTGGCTTCTAAGAAAATTCTGATGTGGACTTCATGTTATATTACAAGGTAATAATGAACTTGAACCTATGGAAGCCCACAAAGATTCCAGCTTGTGGGGTGTTTCCATTTTAATTCAAGGTCAGAGAATCTCAGCTTCTTGTCATCACTTCCCCTCACCACAAGGCTGCATTATAGGATGCTTTGGCCATCGCTATGGTTACCAGTTGTCTTATGTCTGAGAAGTGAAGTGTTTACACCTGTCTGCACTTGCCCCTCCCCTTTGCTTGGTATAAGAAGCCCAGGGGAGGTAAAATTGGGACAGCTGAGTATTCACTCAATGCCCTCCCGGCACTATGTTTCTGTCTTAATTCTATTCCTGATATTTCTTAATACAACACTACCCTCATACCAGGAATTGTCAGAAAGGTCAAACAGGCCACAACAAAACCCAGACCAAAAGAATCTCCTGGTCATCCAGAAACACCTATCTCCTTTAGGTAGGTCAGAGATGGGCCACTGAAGTTCACCAACACTGTAGTATAGAATTTCAACAAAATCATAGTCTTAGACTATAGCAAGTCTTTCTCGTGCTAAACACAATATTAATGTAAAGGCTTTAATATTTTTAAATTGTTCAATTCTTGCTTATTTACTGTTAAAACATGATCAAAATATACACCAATTAAATTATTTTATTCTGCATGCCATTTGTTTTAAAACATTTGCACTGATTTTTGGCTTTCACTAGCTGCTTTCTCCTCTTCCTCCTTCTCCTCTTCCTTTTCTGATTAACTCTTGAATTGTTTTTAAACAGAATAGGAGGGGCTGGAGAGATGGCTCAGCGGTTAAGGGCACCGTCTGCTCTTCCAGAGGACCCGGGTTTGATTCCCAGCACCCACATGGCAGCTCACAACTGTCTGTAGTTCCAGTTCCAGTCAAACACCAAGGCAAATAAACAAACAAACAAACAAACAAACAAAAAGAATAGGGAAGACAAGAACATTGGAGCCAAAAGGCATGTATTGCTTTGTTGCTAGTTATGTGATTTGTGAACTTTGGAATGGGTAACTTACTCTTATTCATCTGTAAAATAGAGATAATTGTGCATGGAAATTTTGTCAATGGCATTTTGTGACAATCAGTGTAAAGCTCTTGGAGGGTATTTGCATGTAATAAGAGCTGCAGATATACCAGCTGCTTTAAGTTGTGGTATTCCACAATGTGTCTCCAAGGAGTTTTCTAGATCAGATTGGCCTATGAGCATTAATTGTTAGAGATTGCTTTGATTATTAATTGATGCAGGATGGTCCAGCCCACTGTGGGCAGCACCAGCCCTAGGCAAGTAGTCCTGAGCTGAATAAGAAAGCATGAGACTGAACTGAATGGTCCATTCCTCCATGATTTCTGCCTTTGAGTTCCTATTTTGACTTCATTTCTATGATGAACTGAGACCTAGGATAGCCTAATAAATCCTTCCCTCCAATAAGTTGCCTTTTGTCAGTGTTTTATCACAGTCTCAAACACCAAACTAGAACATGTTTGAAACAAAACTACTCAAATTCTGCTCATTAACATCTTTCATTCCTGATTTATATTTTATCACACATAGCAATACAGGCTACTTTCAAATATCAGTGCCTTGTAACAGAATTAAATAAGTGTGTGATCTTAGGCATACATATCGATCTTGTATGAGCTGTAAAATCTTTGAACTGCAAGAGTGTCTTCATGAATACAAGGAGTTGAAATAAAAATGTAGCCGTTGAGCCAGAATGAGTCTGAGTAGATGAAAACCATACAAGAACTCACTGTAGATATGATTTTTCTTATCTATTAAATTAAGGAGCTGGATTCATTGGTTTGTCTCCAAGGTCCTTTATACATGCTAGGAATAGATAAACCATTTTAGCTATTTTTTTATTTTTGCATTAAAACCTTTAAAGTGCTATCAGTGGTTCCCTAGTGGCTTGAAAAAGCAATGTGTTGATAGCAACGCACAATCCAAAGGCTCTCACTTTATTCTAGTTTTATTTCTCTTGTCATTATAATAGATCATTCCCAATCTCATGAGAATGTTCCCCATAGTCAGACAATTAGTGATGTTTTTTCCCTTATATCTGGCAACCTGAGAAGCCAGAAATGTCAGGGCGCATTCTGTAGCTTGCATTGATATATTTTTGTTCACATGTTGATAGTATCTCTATTTCCTCATAAAATGAGTTGCATCTGTTCTCAATTAGATTTTTCTTAGGGATGGATAATGGAGTGATTTGAGGCCCCTGATACAGTCTGCACTATGTCTTTCTCAACAAGTCTTGTTATGATATAGGATAATCTCTTTGTGAAAACCCCATAAATGTTTCGTTGATGAATTAGAAGTGATATTAAATGTATCTAACACCTGATTATGTTCTCCAGCATCTGAACACATTTTTCTTAGCGAAATCCATCTGATTTAGGAAGGCTGCCATTTTCTGAAGAATGCCTAGGAGTTAGATATGTTTCCAGTAATGTATAATCTCAGTATATTATATTAGAAGGATGGATAGATTTGTGGAAGCACACAGAGATAAACTGTTAACTTACTGGAGGATATGCATAAAATTATTTCACTTATGTTTCTGCTTAATGGAATTACTACATTATTAATCTTGAGAGGCTGTGCATTTTTTTTCTGTTTTGTACATCTTTAAAAATACTCCATAGAATCTGAGCATAAAATAAAGGGTTTCATCATGACACTGTCTCATATTCACCATCCTAACACCATCTCTTGTTCCTATGCTCCTCTCACTGGTTTCCCCTCCTCAATGGTCCTGATTCTGCTAGAATGTTTTATTTAGATGCATTTAAACTCTGATTTTGTCTATGAGAAGCAAATAGATGACACTTGTCTGTCATTTCCCCTAATATCCTCTCTCGTTTTGCCCTCCTAATTGGTCCTCTCTCTCACCCAAATAGGCCTCCTTTTATTTCCAGGTTTTGTAGACTCTTTTTTTTTAAAATCTATATTCTATGTATTTATGAGAAAAGCTGTCATATTTGTCTTTAGGAATCTGGCTTATTTCACTTGGTATAACAATTTCAAGTTTCATCCATTTCCTTGTCAGTGTCATAACTTCACTATTTTTTCAGTTGAAGAGAGTTCCAGTGTGCATAAGTACCAAATTGTCCTTATTTATCTACTGATTGGTATATAGGCTTGTTATTTAGAATGGTGATGCTGATCCGTGCTGCAATGAGCATAGATGTTCAGGAATCCCTGTGATATGCTTATGTATATTTATTTCATATATATACCTAAGAGTTACACCAAATGGTGGTTCTATGTTTTAGGATCTTTTTAAAGAAAGAATTATGTACTGATATCCTTAGAGGACCACTGACATACAATCTCCCCAGCATTGAATGTGGATTCCTTCCTTTTCCTGCATCCTTGGCAGATGCAATGGACTTTTAGTGGTACTTGCTTCCTAAGTCTTTCCCACTTCTCAGCTGAGAACCAGTCACGACATGCTTGTCTTTCCTATAGAATGATGTTCTGTTAGTTTGTCCAATTTCTTCTCATCTTTTTTTTCCTTGTCAGACTGTAGATAGGTTTTTATTATTGCTTAAATTTATTGATTGCTTTCCCAGACACTAAATCAGTCCTTTGTGTTTTCTGGAGCAAAGCAAATCTTTATAGCCCTTTCATAAAAATGTCAACACTGATTATTACATCATGTGTTCTAGAGATGTCAAATATTAGTTACAACTGGCCTGCTTTCTGTTGCCATGTGGGAAGAGTTGATGAGAAGAACCAGTCATACCTTCCTCCTCCATCATGAAAGATCGCTAAACACTCTTCAAATGACAGCATCTGTCTCTTTGCAGAGTTGTCTTGCTGTATTTATAATTTCATATGGAAAATACAGGTGCTTTATGAGGTTACACTTGAAGGAGATATATTACTTGATTTATGGGACACATGCAGTTTTGAATTCATTTATGATAGCATTACAAAGTTTTCTTTGCCGCTGTCACTCTGCTCCGTTAAGTATGTTTGTTAGTCATTTTCAAGAGGAGCTTTGTGAAGACGTCCAATGATCTTGGCTCAATTTAGGAACACATTTGTAAGATGCTTCCAACCTCATTGTTCTTTTACTTTTTTGTCTATCCTTTTTATTTATTATTTATTTACTCTGTGTGTCTTTCACATCATGTATTTTGATCCTCTTCATTCCCCATCCCTTCACATCTACCCTCTGCCACTGAACCCCCCAAAACAAAATATAATTTAAAAGAAAAAAAGGAAGAAAATGAAAAATAAGAATAAAGGGGAAAATCTCTTTATGGGAGCTGCAGTGCGATCCCTTTGTCCATCTGCTTCTTCTTGCAAGTGTTCATTGCAGAGTCATCGGTCTGCTTAGACCTCGGGTCCCCACCACAGGATCCATGCTAGGTCCCTACTAGGATTCTTCCTGGACATCCCACTGCTGTTATGGATGTCCTGTAGCTTTCGGTCTGTGGGTCAAGTCCCTTCATGTTCACCAACAGATCATAGATGGGGAGGATGTTGGGACAGGCCAAGTCTGAGCCTGGGCAACTATAGGGTTGGTCTGTCAGATGTGAAATGGAGGCAGCTCTCCCATGGTTACATGTGTGCATATGAATCCAGAGTCTACTTATGAGAAAAACATACAATATTTGTCTTTCCTTTCTTTATTATCCTTTCTTTTCATTTCCGTTAATCTTTAGACCTCCTACATCACCTGCAAAACCCTACTGTTTTCATGGTGTGTGTGTGTGTGTGTGTGTGTGTGTGTGTGTGTGTGTGTTTGAATGTATGTATTACAATAGCTAGCACATATGGAAGTATATGATACTTGTCTTTTAGTTTGACTGATATTGCTTTACACAATGACTTTTCTGTTTTGCCCATTTTCTGGAAAGTGGAACAATTTTAGTTGTTTTTATTCTTGAGTAAAACTTTGATAGGTATGCATACTGCATTTTCTTTTTCCATTCTTCCGTGCAACAGTGAACAATACTATAATAAAGTGGATATGTAGTAGCAGGTATCTTTGGTGTGTTTGCCTCAAATTCTTCAGCTTATCATTTTTTTCTGAACACTTCCCTACATGGAGTCACTCCTGTTTCTAGCTTTTTTGGTTAATTATTGGAACCACTTGTCTTTCATGAATTGTTTTATTTGCCTATGACTTTCTTTTAATTGAAATATAATCAGATAAAGAAAACAATATTTATTTGGGCAAGTACAAACTAATATTTTAGTGTCTGCTATGTGGGAGTAGTGTGATGGTGCATGTGTATTTCAACAAGCATACCTTGTTTCCTCCTGCATCCTCTTATTTAAGAAGAACATCAAGCTGGCAGTGGTGGTGGTGGTACATGTATAATCCTATCATTTTGCAAAAGGAAGCAGAATGATTAGGAGTTATAGCAAGCCTTAATTCTATAGTGAGTTCAATGCCAATGGAGATACCTGAGAGACATTATCTCAACAAACAAACAAACAAAAATAATTTTTTATCATTATTATAACTCATCTTTTTACCATTAATACATAAGCTACCCTTAATATTTGTATCACACACCACCTTGTTTTAGAAACAAACAGAAATATATGTGATTTTTTAATTCTGGAGCATTGGCATGAATATATGTGAAAAAGAAATGATGTATAATAAAATAAAAATATTCAGTAGATACTAATGCAGAGGAGAGATATTACTAAATATTGAATAAAAATATATCTACAATGTACCTAGGAGAAAACCTTAGACAGCTCACATTTATCTTTAAAATGAACATAACAATTTCACATTGCTAATTATACTGTATGTCTTCTGTATTTTCATGCTCTGTAGGGGAAGAATAACAAGGAAGATGAAAAGGATGCTTTTATAGGAAATAAAAAGTCTTCAATATTGTTGCTTGACTATTTAGTTTATGACTACATGCCATGAAATTTAAGACATGTTTTTGCATACTTTAACTTTGCTTAGGAATCATTTCTATTTAGAGTCTGGCCTAATTACCAGGAGGCCTAAGACATCCAGGGGTATGTTAGACACTGATGTGAGATGTGTCATAGATAAACATGACCATGACTGAGAGCTGATTGAATTAAGATCTGTTAATTGATACTTAAACACACACGACTTGTCTAAGGGATAATTGTGTTCCTTGTTGTAAAAATTATATGAAGTTGATTCTTTCCATGTTCACACCTTTTTTAGAATTTAATTTTGTAACATATTCCTAAGGACTACTTTTCTATGAACTCCTTGAACTGAGTTGAATTGCAGATGAAATAGTTTTTCTGTTCTTTTTGCATTTATTGGCTGCCTTCCCCATTATCTGGGGGTATTTATTCATTTTATTATAAGAAAGAACTATCTTGCTGACACTGCAACTATTTTTCCAAAAGTAAAATAGCACAACATGCTACTTTAGTACTATTTACAATATGCTCTGATTCCATTTGGCAGTCTGCTTAGAGTGGTATAGCTTTAAATTGTGCCTAGAATGAATAAAATTTTAAATAACTTTTTAAAAACAGGTTATCTTCATTTCTCTTTACATAGAGAAGATTATTGTAACCCCTCCTTCTTTGGGTTTGTCCTCCATGGTGCTGATGTTTAATTGTTAATACTAATCCAAGTTGTAAAACTTGTAATTGGAACACAGCTTAAACAAGTGTTGTATTTTGAGACAACAGCACACAGAGGTAGAGGAACATGTGTCTTGTTAAGGGTGAGCTTTGAGCTAAGCCTCACACATGGGCAGGAAGAGCCTCAGTGTATGCGCTTTACCGAGCCAAGTCCTGAGCCGGAAGTAAGGTAACCTACAAATGTCTGAGGCCACCATTCACACTGTTGTTTTTCTCTCATAGGTGCTGAAGTGGGTGGAAGAAGCAGTCCAGGCCTCCAAGGTTCACCTTTTATCCACCGATCATTTGGAACAGGCCGTAAATACTTGGAAAATTCCTTTTGATCCCAGCCTCAAAGAAGTTACCGTGTCCCTAAGTGGCCCTTCTCCCGTGATTGAAATTCGCAACCCTTTTGGTGAGATGAGTCAAACACTGATAATTAAAATGAAGAACAGGGATGGATACTGTTTGCACACTTTGTAAATGGATTCTGGTTTTATAAATAAGTTCAAAGCATTTATGATGGTAGAAGATGTTTGAAAGGAGTTTGTTGTTAATCTTGAGTGTTTTTGAATTAACGTAAAAATTAACAGGTTAAAATTTCTCATATTTAAATAAATCACTGTCATGAAGTTTATTGTAGTTAAATCATCCACATGAAAAATGTTTACATATTGTATTATAGCAATTTTGTGTAACACTATATACAATAATATTATAAATATTATTTCAGTACTGGAGGTTGAACCTCACATCTGATACATGATTGTCTAGTGCTTTACCTCTGAACTATGTCCTCAGGCCAATGTTTTAATTTGTATATGTTTTATAGTAATTTGTTCTGTAAAATTTAACATCTATGTTATTTTTTGAATGAATCACTAAGATAACTATTTTTAAATTAACTTTTCACCTTCATTTTCTAGAACAGTTTAATTTTAAAGAACATAGTTCTTAAAAGTCAAATTTACTGGACAAAGAAGGTGACTAGGTGGCTAATGTGTTGGCCACGAAAGCATGAGGTCTTGAGTTAGAATACTTAGGACTCACAACCATTGAACAGCTTGGGATCTGAAACACCTTGAACTGACACCTTGGATCGCACTCCCCCTAGAGGAACACTTGACCCAGTCTCGATGTTGGGGGGAGAAAACTGAATCTGCCAGGAGTGGATGCTGAACTGAGCAATATTGGGACCTTGGGACCTTGGGACCTCCTGCCCATGCTGGGGAGGGGATGGGGAGTTGTGGAGAAGAAAGAATGACCTGATGTGGTGGGAGGGGGAAGGGACCTTGAATAAGGATATACACGGATAGAAAGTGTGACTTCTTTACTTATAATAAAAAAAAATGTAAAAAAAAAAAGTAGCTGTCCTGGTGACTCTTCAGTCACCACAAATAAAAAAAAATAGAATACTTAGGACTCACATAACAAGCCTAGTATAGCAGCACATTCTGTAACTCCAGGAAAAGATAGGACACAGAGAGCAGGATTCCTAGAAGTCATGGAGACTGGCCGTGAGCAGCAATGGCAAATAACATGAGAGACACTGTGTCGAAATATCAAGATGAAAGACTGGAGCTCATACCTGAAGTGGCCTCTGAACTCCACTTATGTGTCGCCTGTATTCATATGTAGACACATGCACATAC
This sequence comes from Sigmodon hispidus, assembly GCA_004025045.1. Lineage (NCBI taxonomy): Eukaryota > Metazoa > Chordata > Mammalia > Rodentia > Cricetidae > Sigmodon > Sigmodon hispidus. The sequence continues at coordinate 29,669 of PVIH01011762.1, read as the reverse complement.
ATCTCTCTCTCATACACATACATATCCCACATACATCACACAACACACCCCTCACACATATCTCTCTCTCACACACATACATAATACATCACACACAAATACACATACATCACACACATATACATAAATAAATATTAGACTGGTATTAACTTCCATTGGCAGAGCACTTGTCTAATATGTATAAGGTTTTCAACTTCATTCCCAGTACTGGAAAACAATATATTCCTTAGTAGATGAAGAAATATTTTAACTTCCTTTTTTTCACTTGTATTTTATGATAAAATTTTCCTAATTCTACTGCTGGTTGAAAATGATGAGACTCACACTAAAAAGCAAATCTGAAAATAAAGGAATCTCAGCTTTCATCACATTTGTATTAAGTGTACTGCTAGTTCTCATGAAATAGTTCTATTTGTACCTTGGTTCTGGGATCTGCCATGTACCTTTTCTCTTGTGAATATTTACAAAGGAGAAAGGGTAACTATATTTTTTATTTGCTTTATGTAAGCAAATAATTATTTTAAGAGTGTGAAATAATTTCCATAAGCATATGAAATATTGCTCAGAGTCCCTCGTTTACCATGCTAGCACCCTGAAATTTACAAAGAGGTAAAACATCCATTTTAAGACTTGTGGAGAGCTGATCTCAGCAGTGTGTTTGCCCACTGCAGCACGTCCTGCCAGCTGTAATAGCTCCCATGCTACCCCCGGAAAGCTGTACTCATTACGTCATATTCTTCCTGCTTTCAGGATCCTCTGGGCTCACAATGATGGTCAATTTTTGATTATGTTAAATACATACCTGAGTAAATAGACCACAGGGAAACCAAAGGTGAAGAAACTAGGTCTCAGTTCCATTGTATTTCTTTTTCTCCTTAGATCCCAGTTAGTACTTACTAGAAGTAAATTTCAGGCAGATAGGAGATGTTCCCGTGCCTTTTGTTACAATGCTATTCTTTAGTTACCTTTTGAAAGACAGCCTTCTATACCTAATGGAAAACAGATTAAGGTCTTGCACTTTGTGCAGAGACCTGGTTAGGATGCTTATATTAGAAGCATCTGCATTGACCTCCAGAAAAATCTGTATTCTGGTTTGGGTTATGCAATCTACCTATCTCTGATGACTTTGTGTAGTCTTAGTAACATGGTAATGGTTCTCTAGGCTGGCTTTAGAAATAGCATGATGCTTTATCAACTGATACTCTCACTTTACTATCAAATACATAACAAATGGGGATCTGTTACTTTGGTTGCAGTGTCCAGAAGCCTACAATTAAATGTATTTTAGATAGAAATAAAACAATATTTTGAGCTATGGACAGAAATATCTGTTAAATAATATATGCACATACTTAATAAAAAAATCTCTGTGTTATTTGGAATCTGATCATACTCTGAAGCTTGTTTATATTAAATTGGCTGATCTCATTAACTGGGAGGAAAATTATACTTTCCACCTTTGTTTTGTCTTTCAGGGAAGCTGATAAAAAAGGGGTTTGGCTTGAATGAGCTGTTAAATATCCATAACTCTGCCAAAGTGGCAAATGTCAAGGAGCCAGAGGCTGGGATGTGGACAGTAAAGGTACTGTTATTTCACAGTCTGTTATTTTATTTTTAAGTTGGCATGCTTGATAAAGTATATAAAACAGCTTATTTATATATTCTTGCAGTCGGGAACACTTTTAATGAAAGTACATGTGTGGGAGGTCTTGAGCACATGGGCTGGGTAGTGTTGTTTTGATGACCATGAACATCAGTGATGTTCTGGAATAAGGATTAAAATTCTTGGGCAGTTTTCCTATCATCAAATATGTGGACTGATGGTACCATCCATTTCTTGTTTCCAAAATCAGCAGACATGAAGCCAGTGGAGAACAATACTTAGGGCTGTGGGCTCTGGTTGCAACTGCTTGGGACTGAACAAAACCCACAGTCTGGACTGCTTGGGAGTAGAACTTTGGTATTCCTTGCTGTTCTCTGTGTCACATGAAGGTGGTAGTTCTTTACATCACAGGGTTGGGCTGTGATGAAAGAAGACTCATATATAAGAAATAGTACAGTTTTCTCTTACAAGGCAAGCTCTCAAGAACCATTGGCTGCTAGTATTTGTTAGATATACAGTCATTATTTTCTTTTATTAAAAAGGAATTTGTTTCTTTGAATCATCTTAAAGGATATATAGTCAATATGGAGGCAAGAATGGGGCATACAGTCAAAATTTAGGATGCTGTAAATCAGAGCTGTGATTTTTCTTGTGGGTTATGTGCGTAACTGGCTGTAGTGGGCAATTTGGGTGATTGCCAATGTTTCTCATACTTTTCATTATGCTCTGGCCTTCCTCCAGCTCAGGTGTCTGGGTTTTTATGTGTGAGAGGGTTTTCCTGAGAACAGGAAAAGGTTGTTCTGCCGAGGAGGTGTTAACACTTCTCAGAAGCAACTTTCAGACCATTAAGGCCTAAACTCACCCCAAATGCTCACCATAGGAGCAGGCTCAACAGAGTGAGCCTCGGTGGGGGTTTGTGCAACCTTTCTTTATCCTGCCCAGAAACATCCTGAGAAGCTACCAAGAGACCCCTTGCTCTAGAATCCCTGAGAGGATACCTGCAACAGTGCTTTTCTCTTTCTTCACCTCAGTTTTCCTGCTTAATAAAATGGGCTTCATGCAACCACCATTCAAATTACAGGAGTGCTGTGAATTCATAGGCATGTGAGAACATTTTCCATGCCAGACAGAGTTTTGGATTTTTCAAAGACTATGTACATTAATTTTCTCTTTTTAAAAATTACCGTTTGCATGGCAACTCCCTTCAAGTGCCAGAACATTCTTTATTCTCAGAGCTCTATACTCTGCAGGGATACCATAAAGGGTACTGTAATATAACTTTTCTGGCCTGTCTGGCCCGTGATCCAAACCTGCAGACCCATAGTCCCACAGAAACACACCAAGGCTTATATTAATTACATGCTGTTTGGCCTCTGGCTCAGGCATATTGCTGGCTAGCTCTTTCATCTTAATTCAACCAATGTCCATTCCTCTGTCTTGCCATGTGGCCTGTGGCTTACCTGTGTTACTTTTATGTGTTGATTCTTGGGCAGCTGGATGGTGTCTTTTTTGACTCTGCCCTCCTTCCCCTATCTATGCTCCGATTTCCCCACCTACTTCTAAGATGCGTACCCTAGGCCAAGACAGTTCCTTTATTTACAGCATACAGAAAGACATCCCATATTACTTCCCCTTTTCTGTCTAACTAAAAAGGAAGGTTTCGGGGCTGGAGAGATGGCTCAGCGGTTAAGAGCACCGTCTGCTCTTCCAGAGGACCCGGGTTCGATTCCCAGCACCCACATGGCAGCTAACAACTGTCTGTAGTTCCAGTTCCAGGCAAAACACCAAGGCAAATAAATAAATAAAGTTAAAAAAAAGGAAGGTTTCCATTTCAACATAGCAAAATTACATATATCAAAACAGCTATCAAGCAAGAATTATAGTTACAATATCTAGTCTATTTGTATTTAGCGAAATTAAAGAAAATATTCTATCATCTACCTTATCCTTGTACCTAATACCTTTTTTAAAGAAATTTCTCTACCCTTCTTCTTTTTTCTCCCAGCTTCCACATTCTTTTTCATAAACATTGTAACCAGTTTAGAAGTTTTCTCCATCTGAATGTGTTTTCTTGCATAGTCTTAATCATTTTCCCACTAGAAAAGCTTTTAAAAATGCTAGATTCTAAGCACTGCTTTGACTTCAACATGGCAGAGGTACCAGAACTACACTTATATTCCCAGTTCTTAGAAGAGTATAAAATATTGTGAAACTTTTTACCACCCCAACTCTGGGCAGTTTTAGGTTCCACACTGCCACCAAGTAGAACACTGTTGCCCGATGCTCACTCCACTTAAGTGTTTGGCAGCAGGGCCTCTTAAACAGCCACATAGTTTTTGCTGCTAATGCTGAGTCAGGAATTCGCTAAAGGAGCCACGACCTCTGCTTGCTGCCAGCAAACAGAGCAGTCCCAAAAAACATTGCTACCAAGAAACATCTTTGACTCTGTTCTCTTTTTGTTCAGTACAAACAGAAACCTTAAATCCATCATATGCAGCTTGCTGCTTATACAAGAGTCCTCTGTGAGACTTCGAGAACTAGCCTGGTTTCAGCTTAAGCTGCAGCCCTCCATTTTGTGTGTGTCACTCAGTGTCTGTAGCACAGCCCAGTTGAAAGACACAACTAAAAACTGTTTTTTGCTCCATTTCTATGCTCTAGAACCCTTTTTAAGCTTTCTCAGGCTTTATGTGGGTGAAAATGTAGATTTGGGAGTATGTGGTCTGGAGTGAGAGTACAGGGCAAAGGCATTGTAAATATAACCTAGTGATTTCTCAGAGAATGGATCAGACATGGTCATACTTGTTTTATTAACTCAGTTCCTTGCATATAGTAGGTGTGCAGTATATATTGGATGCCTCGATGGCAGCAATAAAGTATTTTTCTATTATGGCATTTTGAATAAACATGGCTAAAATTGATGTGTTATTTTGATCAGTGTGCCCAACATGTGACTCATGCTGAGTTTGCTTTTTTTTTTTTTTAACCACACTAGGAAGAACTGAGTCCAGATTCTTTATCCCTTAAATGATTTAATTTAAGCATGACCTAACTCAGCAGTGCTCTATGTTGGCAGTCAGGTATTCTGTTGTCGCTTTTTGAATCATAACAATAAGTTTTCCATTGTTGGCTGAGAGATGTATTCAAGTGATTCCATTTTATTAGTGGTTCATTTTGGGGCATCTGAACCAGTTTCCAGGTGATTTGGATTCTTCCCAATGGTTTATCCTCTAGTAAAACTCTTGCCTAGAGGAATGATCCAGCATAACTATGGTTAGTCTTGTGCTTGACATGTCTAGTTATTCAGTCATCAATTTTCAGTGTTTGCTTTTGGCCATGTTTCCTGCTATCTGCTTAGTGTGCACTATGCACATTTAATTGATAATTAAAACAGAGGAGTTCTAAGGGTTAGCCTGTAAACAAGAGAGTGAGAAAAAGATGACGAGGCAGTAAAATCTCTGTTTAGACAGGTGTCTACGCCCAGTCTCCTGTAACTAAGAGAATGCTAAAAAAGCACGGTATCTATTTTCACATTGCTCAAAATTCATTCTAGTTCTCACCAAAGAACCTTCATTTCTGCTCAACACCATTCCTGGTTTACAGTTAATGGTAGCAACAATTAAACAAAACATAAGCAGTGAAGTGCAACTTACACATAATAAAATTATTTTTCTCCTGTATGAAATGCCAGAAGAATGTATCAGCATGATATAAAATAAGGAGAGTTACATCTACTGACATAAATATTACTACTGACATTGGGTCTCCCTTTTAGACAGCTGGTGAATGACAAATGTCCTACATGTGTGCTTTCTCAAGAAGAGAACTGAGATTAGATAGTGGATCCTGCATGGTATCTTCTTTGCTCTATGCTATCTGGAAAATGTCTGCTTTATCAGACAAATTAATAATGACTTTCTAAATGTTTCAAATAGCACTTTATTCCAAGTATGATAAACAGTATGTTTTATGACCATATGATGTTGGAAGACCATGGGATTTGGCCTCAGCTACTCTTCTGGTTATCTTGTATCATATTTACATTCTAGTTAAACTGTTAATTATTTAATTTTAAGCTGCTCCCATCATTCCTACCTTTGCCACATGTTTGGTTTTTTTTTTTTTTTTTTTTTTTTTTTTTTTTTTTTTTTTTTTTTTTTTTTTTTTTTTTTTTTTTTTTTTTTTTTTTTTTTTTTTTTTTTTTTTTTTTTTTTTTTTTTTTTTTTTTTTTTTTTTTTTTTTTTTTTTTTTTT
>PVIH01011762.1:0-23716 GCA_004025045.1 Sigmodon hispidus | reverse complement strand
CCTGTGAGGATTCTTTAATACAATACACCCTGCTTTTCTTCCTCTTCCTCCTCCTCTTCTTCCTCCTCCTCCTAGAAGTTTCTTTTCCCTAGAATGCTTTTCCTTCCACTTGGACCTATAACTATCTCCCACAATTCTACTCAAATGCCAACACTTTCATTAAGTCTTGTGAAATGTGGCCTAAAATACCTTCTTTTCCTTCTTGCTATCTTTACCTCTCTCAGATTAATTTTTCTCTTATATTTATTTCTGTAGATACATTTTCTCTCTAGTTTTTGTGATTAATTTCATTACTAGAGAGGCCACAGTGCCCAAACAATAGGCTACATAAATGTTTATGAATAAAAACTAATGTTTACTCTGATGGTATCTAAGAAAGTGGCATATTTAGTTAGCCTATAGCTCATGAATCGGGATTGGAGACTTTTATGTACCCACTATTTAACTGCTACTGGAGTGGCCCTTCCATTTCTTTATGTTTTATCATGCATTACTTTAATGTGATATCTTAGGGCACCTTTCTTTTTCTTTTCTAAATTAACTTTTTCATTTATTTTACATACCAAACACAGTTTTCCCTCCCTTCTCTCTTCCTGTTCCCTCCCCCACCTCCTGTCACCCTTCCCCCATCCATTTATTCTTCATTCAGAGAGGAGCAGGCCTCTCATGGGAGTCAACAAAGCATGGCATATCAAGTTGAGGCAGGACCAAGTTTCTTCCCCTGCATCAAGGTTGGGTGAGGCATCCTAGCACTGGGAATGGGATCCAAAGTCAGCTTATTTGTCAGGGACAAGTCCTGATCCCACTGCTAGGGGCCCCACAACCAGACCAAGCTACACAACAGTCATCCACATGCAGAGGGCCTGGGTTAACCCCATGCAGTCTCCCTAGTTTTTGGTTCAGAGTTCATGAGCTCCCTTTAGCTCAGGTTAGCTGTTTCCGGTGGGTTTCTCCATCATTATCTTGAGCCCCCCTTGCTCATATAGTCCCTCCTCCCTCTGGACTCCCCAGAGCTCAGCCCAGTGCTTGGCTGTGGGTCTCTGCATGTGCTTCCATCAGCTACTAGATAAAGGCTCTCTGATGACAATTAGGGTAGTCACCAATCTGATCACAGGAGGCTAGTTCAGGCACCCTCTCCATTATTGCTAGGAATCTTTGCTGGGGTCACCCTTGTGGATTCCTCAGAGTTTCCCTGGTACTAGGTTCCTTCCTAACCCCCAAATGGCTCTTTCTATCAAGATATCTCTTTCATTACTCTCCCCGTCCATCCCACCCCTCACTTGACCAACATGATTTGGGATACATTTTTATAGAGACAATGAGTCAACTAATTTGCCTAATTAATGAATGATGAAAATATTTTCACTTGCCTCTGATGTAGGTAAAACATACTGAACAGAAGTAACTGAAAAAGCATAAAATTTTATTAAAAACAGAACAGAAAGCTGTTTTATGCCCCAAGTTTCCATTTATATGGAAACTACAAATCCTGGATTTTATTTCTGAGAAGCAATATGAATTTTCCATTCATACAGCTGTAGCTAATATATAGCTACATAGTATATAAATCTATTACCACTGAAACTCCCTGGGCCAAGTTTTGTCTCCTTCTACTTAAGGGAAACTCCCTATGACGATATTAAATAATAGATTTAGATAATACAAATGTTTCTGTTAGCCTAGGATTATCAGTGTAATCATTTGTAATTTAACATATCCCCTGGGGTATATTTCCATTAAGTAAATTTGGATAAACTGTCTCTAGATAATCCCCTAAGTACAGAAGAGAATATCCCATATCACATAACTATATTGAGATTCTAGGAGTGGGAGAAGTATTTTGTTAGATATATTAATTTTCAGTGCATATTACTAATGAATCTCCTACAGCATAATATGACCGCCTAATAAGACATGCACAAAAACAATAGCAGTTCACAAGTCCCTACCTCTAGAGAAAGAGCTGTAGGCAACTAAAGGATGCTGAGAGAGTGGGACTCTGCCTTCTCCAGGGACCAGTTTTCTAATAGGGAGGTCAGCTATAAACACATTTACACATAAACTCATCAGGCTGTTTTGATATGTAAACACACACACCATTAATAATTAAAGGATATATCATAAATCTGGGACATAGGGTAGCACTAAAAGGGGTGGAGAGGAAAGAGAGGAGTTGGAAAGATACTCATGCATGAAATTATCTAAAACATTTTTCAAAATGTAACAAATACTTTGTTCCATTGCATTGTAACATGTGGAAACTTTGATGAAGTTCAACACCTGTGTGTTTTAACTACTTACGATTTTATTGTCAATCAAATACTTATACCTTATTTTGCTGATATCAAAGTAGCCATTGTGGAAACAAAGTTTGTAAATGATTTCTCTATGTTTATCTGTATAATTGCAAAAAATTTCAAACAAGTTACTATGAGGGTATCAAAATAAAAGTATTGTCATTAATTTATTAAATGTTGAATGCTTTTTAATGATAAATAGCATATATTGCAAGTCATAGTATAGTCAACTGGCATAAACATGGTCAAAAATTTTTAAGTCTACAAAACACACACACACACACACACACACACACAATAGAGTGAGTCCTCCAGCTACCCTCACCTAGTAGCCTATGGATGTCTGTAGACAACTCTGTCTGCAGCTTTAATTTAGTGTGAGCAATGGAAGACTTTATTACAGCTTTTCCCAGAAATCTGTCCACATATTTAGATCTTCCAATATCAAAATATTATCTACATGGAATGTTTTTATTTAAAAAGAGATCTGTTTACTTGAGCTGAGTAAAACATGTGCATATAAGTGTGTGTGTTTAAATTGACTTTATTTAAATTGACTTTATTCTATGCTTAGACCCTCTTTCTTTCCTTGGTGACATATTCATCCAAAGAGGCAATGCCAATAGAATGGCATTTAGAGTGAGCTGGCATTGCTGTGTGCTTATGGCTGACACAATGCCTGTATCACAGCAGTTCTCAATGAAAACTTGGTGAAAATAATCACCATCTTTAATTTGGAAAGAATGAGGTCTCATTTAAAAGAAAAATATTTGAAAAGAGGTGGATATCTACTTTAATTCAACATCCATTTTTATATAACTAATATCACAATATTCTTCAACTTTGCAAAGTCTGAAGAAAATAATTGTTACTTAATACTCTCATGACTGAATGAGAAATTGGAAAATAGTGTTTAAAGAGTTGTTGCCACATGGGTAGATTAATTAGTTGAATAACTATCTCTTGAAAAAAAATATATATATATAGTATCTTCACTCAAATGCAGATATATTATTATTTTATAGGTTTTGTTTTGACTTTATCTTTGAGTAAATTTGTGTTTTATGAAAGATTATAACTCTTCAAGAGTAGGAAATGAAATCTAGCTCTATCAATTAAATTTTAATTCAGTTAGTGACACTAGAAATTCTCACTGGCCTAATATAAAGGGTTTTGTTCTCATTAATAGCCATGCAGTTTGACAGAGTGTTCTATTTCATGCTATCACTTATAATAGACCCTGGTTGATGAATGCTCCACTAGAATTTTTACCTGTAACATTTTTATTCACTTTAGCAGAAGAAAAGACAGCAGCATGTATATCAAAAAGTAAAAAAAAGAAAGATCTATTTCAACCCAAAAATGACACACTCTTATCACATTTATAATCCATGAACCAGAATTGGCACTATGGCCATATAGCATACTGCAGCTGGCTCTTGGTGGTTAGGGAAGATCAATTATATACTTATCCTGTTCATTATGTTGAGTGACACTGAGTTGGGATTTAGAAATTAGCATGTTTAATGTTTAGCCTATTTAATATAGTGTTTTTTCTTTCACAGAAAAATATATCAGTATTCTTTAACTCTTTTAACAGAAAGGATCGTGAGAATCTTACAATAGTTACAGCAGATTTTGAGAATAATATCGTCTTCTATCCCTTAGAGTCCAAGGCTACCTTGGAATTGCTATCTTAAACTCCTATCTATGGTCTTTGGTACTTTAGAAGGAACACTGAATTTGGAATAAAGACCATTTGTGTGTATTGAGTAGCATTCTGTATTTAATGGATTTGCCATGTTAGTACCCTAAAGGAGCTTTCAAACAGGAATGGAGGAAAAGCCTGAAGGTGCTAGAGCAAGTACCATGGAGAGTTCCAGGGATAGTGGGCAGTTCCTCCAGGGACTTATTTTAGCTAAATTCTTCTTAGCCATGTATGTGGATGGATTGCAGATGGATATACCTAGCTTAAGGGTGATGGTTTAAAAATACCTTCCTATGTTTGAAGATTTACTTTTGACTACCAGGTAGGCCATATTTTCTGAATTACACTTTAGAGCAATCTGCATGAGACATGCATTGCAAAATATGCACTTTTGACTGGAGAATCACAACTAAGTTCAGATTGACTACTCAGTCAGAGCAGTGACTCGGCACATCAGTTGTAAACACTCTGTGCTTTGCCATACCAATGGCATTTGCTGTTCCCAGCTGCTGACTAGGCTTGTTGTGGTACATTTCAGACCTCCAGCAGTGGAAGACATTCTGTTCGCATCACTGGCCTCAGCACTATTGATTTCCAAGCTGGCTTTTCCCGAAAGCCCACACTGGACTTCAAAAAAACAACTAGCAGACCCGTGCAAGGTTGGTATGCACATGACTCTTAAATTGGTGTAAGAGAAATCTGTGCCTCAGCTGTAGTGTGACTGTGTAGGCCCATAGCATTCAGTCGCATTGACAAGGGCAGTGTCTTTCTTTAACATGACTGTGATTATTTCTTTGAACCACTTCCTGTTTTTAAAGCAAGGTCTAAGACTAATGAGTTACTGAGAGCAGCTGAAGCTCATGGGGCTTTTTAAAAATTAACACTCCTAGGCCTTGCTTTTTAATCTTCTGAGTCAGAACTGCAGAAGTTGGGACATAGGAACATGAGTTTTAAGTGAGCATACCAGTTGACTCTTAGACTTGACTACATTTAGAAAAAATGCCTAGTGAATTTTTAATAACAATAATTTTAAACTGCTTGGTCAAAATGAAGTGAATATATATGTATATATATTGCTGAAAAGTAAAGTTACTATAACTGCATATTCAAAGATAAAATTATTGGTGATTTTATTCATCAATTAAGGTTTATTGACTTACAGCTAAAGGCAAAGTTTAGCCCTACTGTGATCTTCAGAATCTTTTTCTGATGACAACTTATCTTTATTGCTGCAGTTTTAAAGTAAGAATAGAGTAATTTTTTAAAAGTAGTTACATAATTATCACATAATATTCACAATTATAATTTTCTCTGGATGAGAACAGTTAAAATGCTATGAGGTAATTGCATAGAGTATCCCAAGTGTCTCTCTTAATGTGGGAGAAATTCTACAAACTGGACGTTCAGTTTCAGGGCCGTACCCATGCTCACCCTTACAGTTCATTCATGCTGCTATAGTGCCAGCACTTACATCACAGATGACCCCAATTGTGTGTTACCTGCAAACGACAATCCCTTTTACTTGTAGGGATACCTACCTATGTGCTGCTGAACACTTCTGGAATCTCCAGTCCAGCTAAAGTAGATCGCCTCGAACTTCTGAGTATCTCAGGGAGGTCTCTTAAGACGATCCCTGTTAAACATTACCCAGATCGGAAACCTTATGGCATCTGGAATATTTCTGACTTTGTTCCACCGGAGGAAGCTTTTTTTCTCAAAGTGACAGGCTATGACAAAGATGACCACCTCTTCCAGAGAGTGTCCAGTGTTTCCTTCTCCAGCATTGTCCCAGGTAAGACAATGTTTCACTCAACACTGGGATGCTGATAACTTCAGGGGACTATGCCACAAGAAATAAAGGGAGTGTAAGGTAAAAATTAATACACTCATGTTACTATTCTGTCACCAGGTTGATGTGTATTGCATGCACATCGCTTGGTTTTTCTTTACTTGTATTTTTTATTCTGATATGTGTATCTATTAAAATTTAAAAATATATAAATATGTCACTTCTCCCTTCCCTTTATTATCTCCAACTTCTTCCATGTTCATTTCTACTTTTTCTCAAATAAGTAGATGGCCACTTTTTCTTTGATTATTATTGTTACACACAGAGATGGGTAAGTATATAGATATACAATTTTCTCAGTTCATTTGTTGTGGCTTTGGTTTGTGTCAATGGTTTCCGGGCTGACCCACTTTGTGTTATATTGGGGGCTTATCCCTGGGAGAGGTTAATTCTTTTCTCAGCAGTCACTAGATGCCTTTAGGTCTCTTTCTGGGGATGGAGTCTCAGGACATTTTTCCCTCTGCATCAGCATGTCCATTGATATTGTCATTTTTCAGGTCTTGTTTAGACAGCCATGTTGTTGAGGTATCATGGGTATAGCTCCCCTGTCATTTCTAGGAGACACATTTTTACAGCTGGCTTCCTGGTGTTCTAGATCTTACAGTGCCCATAAGCCTGAACTATGGGCACTGTGCTTCTGATGTATCTTTGGGAGCTGGGATTCCATATTCCATTCATCTTTACATTACAGCCATTTGTGACTTTCTGTAATGGTCTCAGTTTGCTGTAAAAAAAAGGGAGCTTATTTGTTTCTTTTTGTTTTATATGAACATCTTTTTTTTGAGATAATAATTTAATTATAATATTTCTCCCCTCTCTGTTCTTTCTCCACACCCTCTTATACACTTCTTCTCTTTTTCATATTCATGGTATCTTTTTTCAGCAATTATTATTGCATATTATTACATACTTAACTTTTAAATAAAACTTTCAGAGTTTTATGTTAAGACTTACTGATTACAGATTAAGAATTTGGTAATCAGTGGGGAGATGCTGTAGCCAGAAGTTTCTGGTGCGTCTGTCCCAAGGTCCCACAGCTGCTTAGCACCAAGTAATCACACAGAGGCTTATATTAATTATAGACTGTTTGAATTATGGCTTAGGCTCATTATCAGGTAGCTCTTACAACTTATCTCAACCCATTTTCATTAATCTATATCTTGTCACATGGCTAGTGCCTTTACTTGTGCTCCATTACATCTTGCTTTCTTGGGTGGCAGCTTGCAGCATCTCTTTCTGAATCAGCCCTCTTTCCCCTTTATTTATGCTTGGATTTCCTGCCTGACTGTAAGCTGCTTTGCCATAGGCCAAAACAGTTCTTTATTTACCAGTGGTATTCAGAGCATACAGAAAGATATCTCACATCTGCCTAATCAAAAAGGAAGGTTTCAATTTGAACAAAGCAAAATTACATATAATAAAATAGCTATCAATCAAGAATTATAGATACTATATCTATTTAGTCTTTTTATACTTAGCAAAATTACTGAAAATATTCTATCATCTACCTTATGTTTGAGAATCCAGAGTTTCATATCTAATTTACCTTTTATTATAACTAAGGAAAACTATAATAATTATATAATCTTTAAGTCCATCAAAGACCACAGAAGAACATAATATTATCTGAGTAAGAAACGGCATTATAAGCAACTTCCAAATGCTAGAAATGACACAGACGTTGGGATACCTGGACAGTCACCCAAAGTTCCTTTGTAAATTTGGAGCATCCATCTTTAGCCTACAGGCCTAGAGTATCTGGCAGACATTTCAGTGAAGCAAGAAATTTGAAAGATTACTCTGCTCATTGTGGCATAGTTTGTCAGTTGCTTCTCCCTGTGTCCTGAAGACTGTCTGGCAGTTTTCTGCAAAACAGGGACCTAAAGGACCATCTAGCAATGTTCTAGAGGTCACTTTTCTATAGGTCCTGCAGATCTAGTTTATATAGTATATTGTCAAGTAGTCAAGGAAAGAACAGTCTCTTGTCCAGTAGCTAACCTTTGTCACAAAGAAAATAAATTCTATATGGAGTTCCTTCAATGATCATCATCTTCTTGAAGTATCTTGGTGCTACCAGAATAAGACATGTCTCACTGTCCAGAAAAGTCCAAGTTCTTAAAAATATTTTAGTTGCCATATTCTGTAGGATTTTGAAGTATTTGAAAATTACCTATCTAATGAAAATATATCTTTGTTTATCTAAAAAAACCTAATTAACGTGACTATAAGTATATCATAGATGATTAACTATTAGTCTGAATTTCTTACTTATACATTGCAATTTTAAATGAGTTACATAAACATATCTTAAACAAAAGAAGTATACATATAGTATATGAAAATTGACTTTAAATTTGTATTAATAAACTAAAATTCATATCAATATAAATATTTAAAACAATTCCTTTTTAAAATTAAATTAAAAGTCTCTTTTTTAATCATTGCCATATCATATCCCTCTTTTTCCCTAAAAAGAGATTGACCATTAACCATTTATAATGAAAACAAGCATTTATAAACAATATTTTGGGAATTTGGTCATAGCTTTCCATACTGCTTCCTGCTGATTGGGGACACTGAAAGTTTTATGGGTAGTCTCAAGGGTAGGTCATCTTATTTGATAGCCTTGAAGCTGATGTGGCCGTCTCTTCCCATCAGAGATTTTTTTTTAGGAATTCTTCCTTAATCAAACCTTATTTTTTAACCCTAAATAAATCCACAGCCTCTCATTTTCTGTATAAATAAAAAGAAAACCTCTTCTCCAAAGTAGCATATTATTTAATTTTAAGGTCAAGTCATTTATAAAATATATAAGTTGGATTAACCTAGCAGCATTTATCATCAAATGTCTCTTAGCACATCTTACTCCTTTCTCAACCTCTAAAAAATTCAAAGACAACATAACATACAGCATCCAGACTCCTTGTGTATTTTCCATCTTTAGATAGCATATATATATATATACACATATGTATATATATATCACTTTATTTCTTTTTAAAAGTACTTTCTCAATACTTTTTTCTCTCTCCTAAGCCTATATCTATTTATATGCACACTAAATCTTCTGGAGTTTTTTTTTTTTTTGTCTGAATCTGTTTATCTCTTTTCTTTTTCTTTTCCTGTTTCTGAACATACCTTTAAATCTGCTAAGGTATGGCTAAGATTAAAGGCTTGGCTATGGCAGTTTGGCAGAGGTACTGGCAGGAACCATATTTACCACCTAACACAGGGGAATTTTAGGGTTCACACTGTAATCAAGTAAAGCAGTACTGCCTGATGCTCACAAACCTCATTTGAATGTTTGGCATAAGGGCTTCTTAAATGAGCCTTGTGAAAGTTTTTGCTCCTAAGGCTGAGTCAGAAAACCACTCCTTTAAAAATCCCTGCCTTTGCTTACCACCAGCAAACAGAGCTGACCCAAGAAAATGCTGCTACTAGAAAACCATCTTTGACTTTGTTCTCTTTGTGTCTGTAAGAGCAGTAACCCTAAATCTGTCATAAGCATCTCATACTTGTACCAAGGCTTCTGTGAAACTTTGGGAACACATGGTGTAGTCTAGGCTGCAGGCATCAAACCTGCCATTTTGTAACTCGAGTCCAAATACCACTCTATACTATGGTCTACTTGACAGACACAACTAGGAAGCTGTATTTGGCTCTGTTTCTGTGTTCTAGAACCCTTTTTAAGCTTTCTCAGGTTCTATGTGGGTGTACATGCCCCACATTGGAAAACCATTTGTTGTCTGAAGTTTCTGGTCCAACTGGCCCAAGGTCTGGACCTACAGTCCCACAGCTGCTTAGCCCCAAATAATCACATAAAGATATATTAATTATAAACTGTTTGCCTTATGTCTTAGGCTCATTATCAGATAGCTCTTGCAACTTAACCCATTTTTATTAATGTATGTCTTACCACGTGGCTAGTAGCTTTACCTGTGTTCTATTCCATCTTGCTCTCTTGGGAAACAGTTTATAGTATCTCTTTCTGACTCAGCTCTCTTTCCTCTTTATGCTTGTGTTTTCTGCCTGCCTGTAAGCTGCTTTGCCATAGGTCAGAACAGTTCTTTATTAACCAGTGATATTCATGACACACAGAAAGACATCTCATATCAAATTGTAGTGCCATTTTTAATTCTTCCCTATGCTTTCTTTATGAAATTTGTTAAACATTTATACATAGTGGTCAAGCACCATCTATTCCATAAATAATAGTAGACTATGAACATATATGATGATTCTACATTGGATTAGTTGATTAGTTAGTTTGTAAACTAGTTAATAATATATCTCCTAATATATGAAGATATCTTTACAAGATAGTGTTGTAGTAAGTTTCCCAGCCCATTTGGGTCCGGAAGTTTGTAACCTGGCATGCGGCGGATGTCCAGAACCTGGTCTGCGGTGGCTTTTATCCCCCAAAGAAATGAATCACACACGCTTATATCCTTTACACTGTTTGGCCCATGTCTTAAGCACATTACTAGCTAGCTCTTTCATCTTAATTCAACCCATTTCCATTTATCTATCCACCACGTGGCCCGCAGCCCATGGCTCACCTGTTTCTTACATGTCTGTCTTCTTCGGGGGTTGGATGGAGACTGGCTAACTCCACCCTTTCCTACCTGCCTGCCTTCTGATTCTCTACCTACTTCTATGATGCTGTACATAGGCCAAAACAGTTCTTTATTTACAGCACACAGAAAGCATTCCCACCACAAGATAGTAATGACTTGGGAGCTTCAGGTCTCTGTTTATCTCTACCTGAGAAGTTTTGAAATGATTCATTTTGATTAAAACTTTAGACATGTAGCTTCAATCCTGACCTACATTGAGAGGTTATTTACAAAGCTGGGCAGGTCCAACAACTTATCTTTTATGTATGAGGTTGAGATTTAAAAATTAAATAGCTATTGTTTAGTGATTGTACAACTGTGAACACACAACCAACCTCAAGATTTCTGCATGTTAACATTCAAATGAGTTGACTTTACCCCTATACTGAATGCATTAAACTTATTGGACTATTTAAAAATACTTCTCATTATTCCTTTTAGCTAAAAATTACCATATGTTCTATGATATATGGGTTCTTCTCATATTTTTACAAATATGGAATAAGAATTTATTTTATAGTTGATAATGTAATGTAGCTCATTTGACATTTTTTCCTAGCATGGCACTTGATAAATCTGTGTATTTAAAAATCAATGCTGTCTCTAATTTGATGACAATAATAGTGAGAACTTATGTGATACTCAGTAATCAATCTGCTTTAAATAAAGATAAACTTAAATTTAGTAACTTAGAGTCATTGCAATTCTGATACTTTATAAGAATCACTCAAGTGTAATGCCTGAGTGGATTCACAAAAAATATTATAGCTGTGACTCTCTTACCTATGTTATTTTTCCCTAGATGCTCCCAAAGTTACAATGCCCACGAGAACTCCAGGATACTACCTGCAGCCAGGCCAAATCCTCTGTTGGGTTGAGAGTCTTTTGCCCTTCACTTTGAGCTTCGTCAGAAATGGAATTGCACTCGGAGTGGACCAGTACTTAAAGTGTGTGAATGTTCCTTTCAGTAATAGTTTATAGAAGTAAATATGGAAATACAATTCTGTGCTGTCTCCCTGAGGAATCACCCATTGCCTTTACCATTGTGTACTATAGCACTAAACAGAATAGATAGAAGTGTAGGCCTTGGTGGGGCTTGTGATGGAGTGGAAAGAGACAGGAAACAGATAATGAATCTACTTTGATGGTATAGCAAATTCTGGAATATGTTTGTATAACTCAGGTTTTCTAGAGTCTGTGTTTTTATATAATTTGAAAGTGCCAAATTAAGTCAAGCCATACAGAACTATGAACTCAATGCAGTATCCAAGTTCAGAAAGTGCTTTGCAAAGGAGAGCACTGGAGACTTTAGCTTCATTGAATTTGGGCTAAAAATGTGACTTTTATTTAGAGCATAATATAAAAACAAACCTGATGAGTTTTATGATGAAACACAAATTAATTAATTAGAAATATTAGCACTTGGTAGGTTTATTAACATGTAGCTTTTCAATATCAAGTAGCAAATTCAAAACTGAATGAGGAGCCAGGAGGGGTGGTGAACATCTTTAATCCCAGTACTTGGGAGAGAGTTCCAAGCTAACCAGGGTGACACAGAGAAACTCTGTCCTGAAAAGCCAACCAACCAACCAAATAAACAAGCAAGACAACAGAACAGGGTGAGAGGCATTTGAACCTCTGCAGATGGCAAGAGAGGTCATATCCTGGGAGAGCAATCACATAGCCTGGGAGACTTTTATACACTAGTAAATAGAAATGCACTAAGACTAGTGACTGGGCAGGAAAGGGAAGGAGAATGAGGCCATTGTGTGTGGATCTCAGCCAGCTAGGAAGAAAAGGACAGAAAACAAAGTCTAGAAGTACATTGTGTCCTGAGAGTTGAATGACGTGACCCACCAGGAGCTTGTGTGGTTACAGCATAGAGAAAACCAACCTGAGTTGGCTAGAAGTGACCTTTTTATTGATAAATGTAAGTAGTTTCATTGAAAAAGATTAAGTACATCTGGGAAAAAATGGTAGAAAAATTATTTCTGGAAAATGTATTGCCTTTTGTGTTACTACAAAACCCGATTAGCTTTGGGAGTCAAAACATCCAAGAATTACTTCAGCAATCTGTTACACTGTCGATGTTATATTGACATAGCTTTAACATAGCTCCATAGGATGTTATCTATTTGACAGTCTTAATTTATATAAACTCTTTATGGAGATTTATTTTAAGCAGTGCTTGTAGCTGGAAAGTTAATCATATCTAAAAAGTTTTCCATTCCCTAACAGCTGCCTGCTTCATACATAGTACATCCTGATGATTTACTTAGTCGTCTGTTCTATAACCAGCCACATAACAGAACAGGATATCAGATGATGGGGTCACATAACTAGCCGATGAAATAAAATAACCCCGCTTCCTGTTTAAATAGTGAGAGTTTTCAAAGACACTTGAGATTCTTTATAAACATTAACTCATTGATTCTGCACAATTCCTGGGAGGTAAGCCACAAAAATTCCTTTTCTCGTGTTTCCAGTGCTGTGGCCCTGAGATGGGGCAGGCCTTGCTGACATGAATATATTAAGCCATGAGTGATGATAGACTGAACCTCTAATCCCAGTTCACTAGCAAGCCTTTGACATAAATTCCCAGTAATGTGCAACATGGGACTTCATCGTTTGTGTCAGTCACTTTGGCCATCAGGGAATGTCAGAGAAAAGTCCGTTTGCATGTGCAATGTTCACATCCTTTGGACAGGCTTGTTACCCTGTTCTAAAGCCCATGTTTAGAAACCTTTTTCCTTATTTTAGTATTCTAATGCTTATGTCAGCCAAGAAGGTTACATTATAAAGAATTACTATATCAGACATGTTGCCATGTGCCTTTAATCCCAGTGCTTGAGCGGCTGAGGCAGGAGGATGACAATTTTGAGTCTGGCTTGGGCTACCCAGTAAGACCTCACCTCAAAACTCTTGTTTTTCCTTCGTGTAGCAGTTCGTAAATAACAGAGCTATGAATGAAGTATAGCCATAAAGAATATTCTTAGAGCAATTAGTAAACTGATTATGTACCCTTAGACAAAATAATTGCCATTCTACTTTTCTTTTAAAACAAGGAACTTGGGACTAGATAAATCTTCTTTTTCTGCTCCAAACTTTCCATGAGCCCAAGGTTTGATAAATTCTAATATATGTTCAGCTCTGAGCTGGAATTGCAGAGAATACCTAGATGTAAGCATTTCAAACTGCTACCTGCCTACCTCTTAGAGAAAGGAATTTGAAAATTTGTGGTTAGTATTCTGTTGTAAAGTGTGTGAGACAGAGCTTGAGTGTCCGTGGAAGTACACAGTTAAGTGAAACTGTTTTCTTCTGTAATTAACAGAA
Source organism: Sigmodon hispidus (assembly GCA_004025045.1). Lineage (NCBI taxonomy): Eukaryota > Metazoa > Chordata > Mammalia > Rodentia > Cricetidae > Sigmodon > Sigmodon hispidus. The sequence goes on along the minus strand of PVIH01011762.1, from coordinate 9,913 downwards.
AGGGCCTGTACACAGTTCACACAGAATGGCCAGGACATATTAGCTAAGTATTCCATGCTATAGTACACAGAAAAATGGCTGCTTGGGTACTCATGGTTTTGATGATAGGAGCTAATGCTTAACTTACTTTTCAAACCCACATGAGGACTGAACATGAAATCAGTCCTCAGGAAGCTATTCATTGTTGCTTTGTTGAGTTGTGTCTAGATGGGGAGAATGTGGAGCCTAAACCATAATCAGAAGTTGGTAAGAGGTGTCTTGACTCTATAGAGGTCTTTATACTTTATATGTATCTTCATTCTTTTTCCCATAAAAGAGTATGAGTAGCAATACATTTATTGCTATTTATATTTATATGAATATATAAATATGCATATTTAAATTATGTTTTAAAGGATAGGACCTGCTTTTGTACACTTTGGACTTTTAAAGCAATAACTGATTATCTACTTTTTAGATTGTCCCAGAAAGAAAATAAGAAGTAATTTTAGCAGTGAATGAATCAACATTTGTTAAATGTATGGATACATGATTTCATCTAGACAACTAATGTAATTTTTTTCACTTTTCACATTTCTTATTTTATGTGTAGAGTAAACCAGATATAATATATGCCTCTGTAGCTTGCTTAAGAAAGTTAAGGAAAACATATTTTATTCTAGTAAAAAAACTGTTGTCTTACCTTCATATTTGTAAATTACTTGTTATCATTGTTTTGATTAGGATTCTCAACTTCGAACTGGAAAGTACATTTTCAATTTTCTCCTCTTGTTTGTCCGACACTAAAAGCTTTTCCCTTTTCCCGTCCCAGAGAATCTGCTAGTGTGAACTGGGATTTCCAAAAGGTCACATTGTCTGATGAAGGACTCTATGAGTGTATTGCTGTGAGCAGTGCAGGTACTGGACGGGCACAGACGTTTTTCGATGTATCAGGTAACTGTCACCTGTCTATAAGTATACCTATGGAAACGAGATGCTATCCAATTCTCCTCACAATTTTTTGTGATTATCTACCTACTTTACTACATTGTAAGCACAGATGTCGGCTTCACCACATTCTGCCTCTGTATCTTTTCCCGTGCCATTCTTTAAGGACTTGATACCTCGGGTCCCTAACTGTAAAAGGATAATAATGAAGGAATGTCTATCCTACAGAGTACTGAGCATTGTCTGTGGTACATATAAGGTGCTTAGGAGGTAACATGAAATGTAGAAGCACTTAATAGATAGTTATTATTATTTGTATCAGATCCCTTGGAGCTGGAGTTACAGGCAGTTATGAGTTCCCAACCTTGGTTCTGTGAACCTAAGTCTGGTCAGCTTCCAAGCAGTGCACGCTCTTACCCACTTACCCAACCTTCCAGGCCTACTGATAATATTAATGTTGCCATAGTTAACACCATAGTTTATTTGAGTTTATGGTCCCAGAGAGACCATGTGTAGTGGCAGAGCATGTGAAAGCTCATTGAACCTGTAAGCACACAGCAGAGAGAAACCTGAAATGACATGAATCTTTTAGCTCTCATTTCCAGTAACACACTTCCTCCAACAATCCCAGACTTCTTCTTAAACCTCCTAAAACAGGATCACCAGGTGGGTACCAAAGTTTCTAATATGTGAGATATTCTCATTCCAGCCACTTCAATAACCACACAGCATGGCCCTTAAAATAAATAAATTAATTAAACCATATGTGTGTTTTAAAGAATTGATCTATTCTGAGGGTAACAAAATAAATAAACTCTTTTCTCTCATGTTTACATGTGTAATCAATCACAGTGTTTTAATGAATACATTCTGACCTCCAAATTGAAGACCGTGATAAAACTGAAAATTGCCTAGGGACACAAAGCCTTATTGGATAGAATATAGTGTAAAGAAGAACAAATGTGATACCAGTTATTCTGCATTCAGATAGTAAATTCCTGTGAATGGATGAGAGACACAGTATATAATATTTCATAGGGTAAAATATGTATTTAAAAACATTGTCTCTAATTTTTCCAGAATAATTAGGGGAAGGAGGTTGTACTATATATTCAATGATCAGGATCAAACCAGCTATAATTTTAGGATATACTGAGGATTGAACCCAGGGTCTCACATAGGCAAGCTCTAAGCAATCATTCTGCCCTGAGCTAAATTCATAGCCTAGAAATTTTAGCTGAATTACTCTGTGCCTGTCTTGCATTGGTCTGTACTTAACAGTGTCCTAGTCTCACCCTCATGCCTAGTGTCATAGCTGCTGAAGTTGACACAGAGCCTGTTTCTGCTTCCAGTGTGTATTTTCCTGAGATAATTTAAGACAGAAGAAATGTTTAATTAGATGATGGTTTAGAATCCCTGGGTTTGTTATGTCCAAACTTGACTTGGAAAGAGAGGCAGGCATATTCTTTCAGTGTAATATTTGTATTCTCTTATTATTAGGAAAATAAAGATCGTCTTCTGAAATAACTGAGTTGACATACATCACAAACTATTTATTTTTCATCTCCAGAAATTATGAAAAGCCCTGGAATTGTGTCAGCATTCTTCAGCTTGTGGGAAAGCAAACACTTGAGGGCTTGAGTATTCTTCCCAGCAATATTAATTAAGAGAAGGGCCTGAGCGAGTTCATTTGAGCAGCTTTCTAAGTAAGATGCCAGGATCTGACTGTTATGAGGCTGTCAGTGGTACCAGTAACTTCCTGTTGCCTCTGTGGCACATATCCTACTGATCCTCCTCTGTGCCGGCTGGTCAGTGGCATAGCTAGGGAGCTGGATTGTACCCAAGCCAGTTTTCAGGAATGCTTTTCATTTAGTCACTCATGAAAGAAGTCATCAGTGGTAACAACAGTGACCCTAAGAGTAGGTTTATCAAACAAGGACTCCTTGGAAATTGAAAGAGTGGACATTTCTTTCAAGGATAGCTACTGCTTATCACACTGGCCATTAGCTTTCACCTACTTCTCACTTTCCCTTTGCACAGCTAAGGTCCCTGCTGAGCCACCATACTGTCATTATTTATTCAAATCTTAGAATCCAGTGCTGATTAATAATATAGCCTGGTCTCATGTTTTTATAAAGAAGTATTAGGAAATGAGCAATATGGCTGATCATATTCTTGTGTCACGATACTTGTCATTATATAAAGTCAAAGAACATCCAATAGACATCTGAAGAAAAGTGAAACACCAATATGTTTTCTTATTTATCTTTTTAGCACTTAGTTGTATTGACATTTTCAAGAACTTTGGGGTTCTTTTCTAATGTTGGTTATTGGTTATTTGAAAGAGATATTTAAATTTGTATCTTAAACACAAAGTGGGCATCACAAAACATCCATCAATTATAAATGGATATAACAATAACTAAAATTACACAAGTGTACAAAACTCATTCCTTTCTAATGATGTTTGGAGATTTAGTTTAATCCTATTACAGCTTTATTAGGAGAGTGTTTGCACTACTCTACTATTGTACCTTTTCTTCTTGTTAAGAATGCAACTCCTCTGAAAGCTGATGGTGTTGAATCTTGCCATGTTTATCATCTATTGGGTGCCATTTTCTTTAAATCATTCAGTAACTGTTTTCAAATCTAAACAACCAATAAATGCTTTCATTACAATACATTGAAAAAACTCTGCTTCATTCCATAATTCTAACTCCTATATTCTTTTCTATGCCAGTTCAACTCTAACGCTTATAATTTAGAGATTTAAATTTGGTATGTACAAGAACATTGTCTTCTAAAGTATCTTTGTGATAATTTGTGGTTCTCATTGACATAGGCATTAGTCAATACTTTTTGTAATATATTGAAACCTTCCTGACATATTTTTTAATACACCTTTATATTTATACAGTTTTTGAGCCAAATGTATAAGTGAGCAATGTTGATTTTAGGTTTATTGATTGGAGTGTTTTGATTTCACACAGAGCCCCCTCCGGTCATCCAAGTGCCTAATAATGTCACAGTCACTCCTGGAGAAAGAGCAGTTTTGGCGTGTCTTGTCATCAGTGCTGTGGATTACAATCTAACATGGCAGAGGAGTGGCAGAGATGTCCGACTAGCAGACTCAGCAAGAATTAGGACCTTGGCCAACCTCTCACTGGAGCTGAGGAGTGTGAAAATTGGTGATGCTGGGGAGTACCGTTGTATGGTTTCCAGTGAAGGTGGATCAGCATCAGCTTCAGTTTTTCTTGTAGTGCAAGGTACTATCGTTCTAGCAACTTCTACTCAATAGTCTTCTTCTATCTTCCTTCCTCAGTTTCTCTCTTTATCAGTGTGCCCTGTAAGAGTTATAGTCTCTACCCAAATAGCTATCTGTGAATGAAAGAATGCTTGGGATGCTCAGTTGTTTAAAAGTGTCTAAACTGGAAATTGAAATATCTCTTTAAAAAATTAGGTAGCTATACTGAAATTGTAACTGGATCTCCTGGTGCAGATGTCCACTTTAAGGGAATATGTACATTGTGCCTGGATGTTTTGGTGTTGTCAAGTTCTCTATTATGTCTACTATGTGCATGTCAGACAAGATCAGGCTTTCTCAGGGTGATATGTCCTCAACAAGCCTCAAGGGGATTTCAGTAACATTCTAATTGTTTTTATAATTGTTTTCAAGAATTCAGTCTTCATTTAAATGTTATATTGAGTAATAACATCTGTTCGTTTCCTTACTTCTCTGTCAAGGTCTGGTCGACCTATCCATAGGTGAGAGTAGAGTATTGAAGTCTCCCACTATTAGTGTGTGGGGTTTGATGTAAGGTTTAAGCTTCAGTAATATTTATTTTACATATGTGGGTGCCCTTGTATTGGGAGCATAAATGTTCAGAATTGAGACTTTATCTTGATGAATTTTTTAATTGAATAATGTTCATCTTGATCTCTTTTGACTGATTTTAATTTGAAGTCTATTGTGTTAGATATTAGGATAGATACACCAGATTATTTCTTAAATACATTTCATTCAAAGTCTTTTCCCAACCCTTTACTGTAAGCCAGTGTCTGTCTTTGAAACTGAGGTGTATCTCTTGTATGTAGCAGAAGGATAGATTCTGTTTTTGTATCCATTGTGTTAGCCTGTTTCTTTTTATAGGTGAATTGAGTCCATTGAAATTAAGGGATATTAATGACCAATGATTGTTAATTCCTGTTATTTTTGATGGTAGTGTTGTGTTTCCCTTCTTTGGGTTTTCCCTCTTTGAAATTATCTATTTCTTGTGGCTTTGTGGGTATATCTAAATTCCTTAGGTTGGAATTTTTCTTGAAGTGCTTTCTGTAGGGCTGGATTTGTGGATAGGTATTGTTTAAATCTGGTTTTGCTGTGAAATATCTTGTTCACTCTATCTAATGTGATTGATAGTTTTGCTGGGCATAGTAGTCTGGGCTGGCAACCATGATCTCTTAGTATCTATATAACATCTGGCCAGGACCTTTTGCCTTTCATTGTTTCCATTAAGTAGTCTGGTGTAATTCTGATGGTTCTGCCTTTATAAATTACTTGGACTTTCTCCTTTGCAGCTGGTAGTATTCTTTCTTTATTCTGTAAGTTTAGTGGCTTGATTATGATGTGGTTAGCAAACTTTTTTGGGAGGTCTTGTCTATTTGGTGTTCTGTAAGCTTCTTGTCTTTACAAGTATTTCCTTCTTTAGTTTGGGAAAGTTTTCTTTTATGATTTTGTTGAATATGTTTTCTGTGTCTTTGAGATGGTATTCTCCTTCTTCTATTCCTATTATTCTTAGGTTTGGTCTTTTCATGGTATTCTAAATTTCTGGGACATTTTGTGTTATGACTTATTTTGGTTTTAGTGTTTTCTTTGACTGACATATCTATTTCTACTATTAAGTCTTCCATGCCAGAGATTCTCTCTTCCATCTCTTGAATTCTGTTGATCATGCATGCATCTGTAGTTCCAGTTCATTTCTTCAGATTGCCTATATCCAACATTTCTTCCATTTGCATCTATTTTGTTGCTTTTATTGTAATTTTTAAATCTTGAAATGTTTTCTTCACCTGCTTGATTGCTTTTCCTTGGTTTTTTTTTTTTTACTTCCTTTAAAGGATTTATTAATCTCTTCCAGTTTTTTGTTTGTCTTTCCCTAAATTTGTTTAAGGGAGATTTTTATTTTCTCTTTTAAGGCTTCTATTATCTTCATAAAATTGTCTTTAAGGTCATTTCCTTCTGCTTCTTGTACATTCCAATATTCAGATCTTGCTGTTGTAGAACCACTGGATTTGGTTGTGCCATATTCTTCTATATGTTGTTTTATGTATTCTAGCACAGGCATCTGCCAATTGCTTCCTTGGATCAATGTAACATTTGTTTGTATTCCAGGGAGCTGATGTTGGTGCAATCTGTTCTGGCTGTGTCTATGTCTCAGGAAGCTTCTTTTGGTTCAATCTGGGTTCTTGGTCCACTTGGAGATAGCATATTCTGTGTCACAGTGAGCTGTTCTTGGTGCAATAGGACCTGGCTGATTCTGTGTCTTAGGGATCCATTCTTGGTCCAATACAGGTAGGTAGGACCAAGAGCTTCTGGTCCAATAAGATAATAGTAAATTGTGGGACTCAGGTAGCTGCTCTTGATCCAATAGGCCCGCAGGGTTTTTTTCCTGCTGGCCTGGATTTATGGGAGAAATATGTGGGCTAGAATTCCTTCTTTTATTGACATTTCTTCACTGGTTTATATGGAAGTAGCTTCTAAGTCTGCTGACTTTCCAAGGTGTCTGCTAGTCCGTATCTTTGAGTAAATGCATATGTGTATATATGTGCACTGGCATGTGTGTGTGTGTGTGTGTGTGTGTGAGAGAGAGAGAGAGAGAGAGAGAGAGAGAGAGAGAGAGAGAGATTATGTATGTACGAGTTTGTGAATACATATGTCATATGTAGGACAGTCACCTTGGGTTTCATTTTTATGTACTTCCTATCATTTATTACTCATTTGTTTATTTGAGGCAGGGGCTCTCACTGTCCTGGAACTCACCCATGTGAGAGGCTGGCTGCTCAGTGAGCCCTAGGTATCCCATTTTCTCTACTTACCCAGTGCTGCTATTATAAGCCCAATCCACCAGGCCTGACTTTTTAACAAGTACTCTAGAGATAAAGCTCATCTCCCCAGACTTGTGAAACACACACTGTACTGACTGTGCTATTTCCCAGACCTCTACTAATATGTTTTAAATACAATTTATGATAATTCTAATATTGGTGAAATTTTGCAGTGATTTACTCGGGTATGTTTTTAATGTTACTTTTCTTGCACTCACATATGTGCACTCATAAGGGCATTTATTGAAAGCAAAGTCTACATAGACTAAGTGTTCAGATCATTAAAAATGGGTGTGTCAGTAATTTGGTTTAATAAGTACTCTGTTGGTTTTGTTGCGAGCCATCATGCAAAGACCCCAAACTTCTCTAAAATTGCTCTCTGAGTGGGACTATTGGCATCTAAGTGCCTACAGACTCACTGTAAGTCTTAATGTAATGAGAAAAATTACTCGTCACTATTAATTACTTTTTCACGATTAAGTTGGAAGATTCAATTGTTGCCTTGCATAGAATATTAAACTTTAAATCTTAGATTTTCCCACTGAGAGCATAAGAATGGGATTTGGCAATTTTGTTATACTATTAGAAACAGTGTTATAATGTCCCTGAAATAAAGCCCTCAGATAACTTTCTAGAAAGCTTATGTTGGAGAACAATCATCTCAAATCTTACAGTGTTGTTAAAGACAAGACAGATATTGCAGTGAGATTATGAAAGATGTTCTATATCTGATTATTGTTGTCTCTGTGGTCCTTGAAGTATCATCTGCAGTTGTAAGGCACATCTATTGTTAGTGAATCTGGAAATGCCTTTAGAGCAAAGTTGCTTTTGTAAAGAGTTCAATGAATTTCTACACAGTGATGACCAGAAGATAATCTGAATCCATTGATTTAGCAGTCTGGTTGCTAGAGCTCTGGAGTCATCTCAACACAGTGCTGGTTTCAGTGAAATGTTAATGGGCTGCTGGAATGTATTGATCTTTATTTAAAATCCCTCAGAGTAGGATTGTAAAATACTTGTTGAGAGTGAAATTAAGAAAAAAAATCACTCACAAGAATTACAAAAATATTTAGTAATATGTTTTACTAAAGAAAAAGGTCTTCAGAAATAAAATTACAAAACATGGGTATAAAGAAATTATGGATTACATCAACAGAAAAGAAAAGATATTCTATGTTCATGGATTAGTGGAATTAATACTGTGCACATGACAATGCCACTCAATGCAATTCTCATCAAAATACCAACTATTTCCTTCGTAGAAATAGAAAAAGAAATTTTAACTTTATGTGTAACCACAAAAGGTCCAGAATAGCCAAAGATTTTCATCCAAAAAACAATAAAAAAAACAAGCAAAGGCTGATGTTAATATAATATTTGATTGCAAAACATATTACAGAGCTTTAGTTACTAAAATAGCAGAGCTCTGGCATAAAATAAACACAAATACTAATAGAGTAAGAACCAAGAGATGTAACCATTTCAAATCACTAGCAAATATTTGAAGAAGGCTGTAAGAGCATACAGTTGAAAGAGACAGTCTATTCAGTAAATGGTGCTGGTGAAATTGTGCAGGTACAAAAGAAAGAAAATAGTCCTCTTCCTTTTAACACATGTACAGAAACCAACTCAAAATTCGTCATGTATCTAAATGTTAAAACTATGTATGAGTTATTACAAAAAAAAAGAGAAACATTTTAAGACATTGGATTAGACCATGTTTGTTGGCAGGACCACAAAGACACAAAGAGCAAAGTTAAAAAAAACAACAATCAAATATGATTACCTTAAACTAAGGAGTATGTAAGAGAAATGAAGTTCTGAGTTAACCCACAGAATATCCTTTTAAAAAAGTCACATGATAAGGGACTTCTATCTGGAATATATAAAAAACTAAAAAATATTAGTACCCAAACTGAATAACAAACAAAACACCCTATCAAACCAAAACCAGAAACAACTACCCAAGTTCCAAAACATTTGATGTAATAGAAAGATGTTAGGAAGGAAATGGGAGAAAATTAAGGAGAATGAATTCAAATGATCTCCAAGGGCATAAAGAAATGGTCAGGGTTCCGGTTCCGTTTTCAGGACCAGGTGCTGTCTGCAGAGTCCCAGTGCATCTGTAGCAGGGGCAGATGAACTCTGCCTGTCACCATACCCACAGCTGCTACTGAGGGAATTTGCACGGCTACTCACCACCACCTCGAACTGAGCGAATAGATAACTTCTGGGGTCTCTGAAGGGTAGATTCAGACCCTGCCCAGAGAGGTGACAGGAGGCACACAAGCCCGAGTGACACAACTGACCAGAAGCCATCTAATCGTGAACCACTGAAGCCATGGGCAAACGTCAGTGCAAAAAATTACATAATAATACAAAGAACAACATGATAACTCCAGAAGAGAGTGGCGATCTTACAAATACAAGACCTGAACTGAGCAATGAAGAGGAAACAGAAGGAAACAACACCAAAAATTCCTTTTTGATGATCATCAAAGCTCTCAAAGAAGATATGAAAAATAACCTTAAAGAAATAGAAGAAAATACAAATAAAAATTGAAAGAGATGAACAAATCTATGAAAGAAACATGCCAGGAACTAAAAGCTGAAGTAAAAGCTGAAATGGAAGCAATAAAAAAGGCACAAAATGAGGCAAAGATGGAAATAGAAAACCTGAAGAACAAAGCTGGAACCACAGATTCAAGCATAACAAACAGAGTTCAAGAGATGGAAGATAGAATCTCTGAAGTGGAAGACTCAGTAGCTCAAATAGATATATCAGTCAAAGAAAATAGTAAAACTAAAAAAGCCATAACTCAAAATGTTCAGGAAATCTGGGACACCATGAAAAGACCTAATTTGAGAATAATAGGAATAGAAG